>JAVTVY010021782.1:0-90942 GCA_036873755.1 Hanleya hanleyi
AAATTCCTGTTTCCCGTAACGGGCATCTCCAAAAAGTGGGTCGGTAGGTAGGCAGGGATTTTTTTTTTTTTTTTTTTTTTTTTTTTTTTTTCATATTCATTTCCGCAGCAGAAATGAACAACATACAGAAACCTGCCATCCCGATGTTACTATTATAAAATGCGCTGGGTCAAATCTACTTTCCCCCAGCGCAGCCTTCCTCTGTTATAGAATTCATTGTAACTTTTAATGGGCTTTGCATTGTTTATATACATCTATTTAGTGCATTATGTAAAACCTAGAGTGGTGTGTCCGATGCCTGCGATTTTGTTCAATAAACGGATTATATATAGAAGAGTAGGACAACGATAGAACTGTTTCTCTGTTAGGGGCCCACTTGTCCCGTCACAGCTTCAGTGTTTTGTCGCCACCTGGAGATGCTATCTTAATTATCTGAAATCATTGAATGTTGTAAAATAGAGAACTGTTAATTGATCTTTGTTTCTATAAGAAAAGTCGTTTTCGCTGGCTATCCAAAATCCGCCATTGATACCGACCAATTCGATAAAAATGCTGCTGTCGACCCTTCAATTCAGCAATTTGACCACGTGAAACGATCACAATGCTACGTAGGATATTCCATTCCTTTTCTTCCGTTAAAAGCCTACAAAGCCAAGATAGAACAAATTTGAATGAGGGTGTTGTGAAAATTATATACGAGACCAACAGGGGCAACACAGTAATTAACACACAAACTCGTAATACGGCAACGTATTTTTGAAACCCCTTCGATTGCCTCTTGCTGGTGAATGGTGCATCCCCACACACAGCTGAATCTGGGCTTCAGAAGGGACAAAGTATCCCCCAGGCAGGCAATTCTATGTTGTTACAGACGATCTCATTTGCATATGAATACGTGTGAAACTTGCATGCTGCACGTGACGTGTTTACAAGCCATCACCAGTCTGCACAAGTGCAGGTAATTCCCTCTGCTGGTAACCTAATCATCCCGCACACCCCTATCCTGACTTTGGATTCTTCCATTTCGTGTAGTTTTGTCTGAAGGATAAGCTGTGAAGCGTGGCAAAGACTATTAACACAAATATGCTGTGCAGGAACTTCACAGCTGCACATGCTGAAAATAAACGCCTATAAACACATTCCTGCACCTCCAGGTAAATGGGGACACAGATTGTTACATTGATGAGGGGAGTCGGGACTCAAAACAATGTAGCCATTGACAATTTAAATATCAAAGGAGAGCCTGTCGAGGCTTGGATTTTCAGTTGGAAATTGAGGGGCTCTGAGGGGTTATACTATTACGTCGTGCGATATGAACACATCAATCATTTCAAGTTTGTTTCATATAAAGTGGACTTTAATGTTGATAATAATAAAAATACGGCATGTTTCTCGTATATGCTATTAGATATGTTTGTGATCTTCATGTTTTTAATGCACAAACAAATAATGCTTGAGAAATGTACTCCAGATTTCTTATCGATCATCCAGAGATTTATTGATCAAAATACGATAATAAAATCAAAGTTATATGTACATCTGTCCAAAATTACAAGCGTCTTGTCCGTCATGGCTTTTCGTGATGGCCACTTTCGACGTCAAATAATGGTCGGTTGATTATTGTCCGGTTCACCTAAAAATATAACGAATAACAAGGTGTGTAATAAATTGAAACGATAATGTTAAACTGAGGTTTCAAATGCTGTTGTGTCAGTGATACTGCCTGCCAGGAACATCTAGAATGGTGTGCAGAAAAAGCCACGTAGACGTATGCGAATGCATCATGCTTTTCCCATACGGATAATCTAGTTGCTGTGAAGAAATCGGATCGATTCACTAGCACACACATTACAACTTCATATTCCGGAGAACATCACCGACAAAGTTTGAACTCTGCCCCCTTCCAGGGCCTCATGTGTAGCGGCCCAAGCGCCTCACACAGCCTCGCACACTATCAATGCAGTGCAGGTCGGAAAGGTCAAAGAGGGACAGCGAGGGGTTTACCATATACGATGAACAAATATATTAACATTGAAGATCTGTCAAATTTGCTACTCAAAATAATAATGTGTGGCTTTCCATCACAACGAAGTCTTTATTATCGTCTTACACTTCATTCAGCAACTTTTCCATCATAAGGAAGTCTTTATTCGTCAATCAAATTTCTTAACGATGTTTGGTCGCATCAGACTTTTAATAAAACAAAATCAGTATTGCGATATTTCTTTGCCGAAGTTTTATATAGTTCTCGTTTTCTTAAAAAAAAAACAACAAAAAAAACAAGAAAAAAACACGAAAGCTCATGCAAAATAAATACAGTGAAGTCTCAAAAGTGCTGCCTTTTTGAGTGTTTTTTGTTCTAATAAGAGTCTGTACCATAGCTGTACTGTGAGCAACATTTCCTTCAATTTTGCTATGAAATCATTCTACTCCACATCATATGATTTACCCTAAAGCTTTTGCATGAACCATATTTTATTTCAGATGTATAATATGAAATAACTGGCGGAAATAACTAACCCTTCAGCAAATTCTGACGGCTATCAATAAGCCATACTGATTTGAACGCTCGAAAAAGAACGTTCATTTTCTGACGCTCCTTTTTTTGACGGGGTATAGTGTTCATTTTCTGACTGTCGAACGTTCGTTTGCTTGGAGAAAAAACACGAGTACCTGTTCATTTTCTGACACATTCTTTTAGTTTGAACGTCAAAACTTTTGACACGCTTCCTAACAGAGTTTTGTGCCCTTGCGAACTGAGTCGGCTTAAAAAATTTTTTTACCGACTTCAAACTTTTTTTTTTCCAACGGATTTTTGGGGTCGGTCGGGTTACGGGAAACAGGACTATTATTATGGACGGCCTTATCAATTGATTTTCTCCCTGTTTTGAATGTGCGGACAACGTGGGTTCCTCAAGATCAGTTGGCAGTCCGCACTTTCAGGAATCTACGTAAATATAGAACAATTGAAGTCTCATTTATTCACATTCTCTGTGCAGTACATCATAATACCCCCCCCCCCCCGCTCCCCCGATGCACACACAACATTCAGTCACACTACCTGGACTCCACAACCAGACTAGCAGCTCTGCCCTAACTCTGAGTGGACACTGGATTATACTCCCTATTCTCATGTACATGTAACATATCCACTATTAGAGGCGCAGAATCCCGACCCCTGAGCATGCCAAGAAACTGAGCTCCACCCTCTATCTCCAGAAAACAAACTATGGAGGTATTCAGTTCAGCTGGAAATAAACAATGGGGTCCCCTCTTCAGCCACCAATACTTGAATAATCTTTTGAACAGGCAAACCTGTTATACATAGATCTATAAATCTTCTCTCAGAGACTACTTGTACCATTACCATGATTACTGCAATGCACATGACATTATGCAGTAAAAAACTGATATTTAATTGAAACCCTTGCTCATGTTAAATGTGCTTCTGTTTTCCTGAAAACTCTAAAAAAAAGTATGAAAAATAGTCATATTCGTCCCAATTCCAAAGAAATCTGTAAGTGTGATTCCAATAGAATGCACTGTCTTTTCTTCAAAGTTCAGCAGTTAATTTAAAATGGCAGGAAAAAAAACAGACATTGACATACTCAAACTTTCTTGCCATACACGAGCCATGATTTTCACATTCACCAAAGGGGCATAACTGAGACTGTTCAAAAGTTACTCCCTGATCCCGGACGGTCTGCAGGTGAACCCAGCCATCGATTCGCATATATCCATTTCAAAGACCGACACTGCGTAATTAATAGGATGATACTATAGATAGCAGCAAATATAAATAGTCCATGGGCCAAGGAATGGACCTTTCATTGCAGCTTGATGGGGCATCTCAATTCTTGTCCTAAAAGTACTTTATGGACCGTATTCTCTCTCCACATGAAACAGTTCACAATTCAGATATGAATTGGGATTGTGAAGAAAAAGCCGAATCATTTTTGGCCAGAGGGTATTGTCAATTTTATGAAGGTTGTTCTCCAAATTAAGACTATGTATGCAACTGGTGATTGACTAGAATCTTTCCAATTTGACTGACCTTGACAAAGTTTTCTGCGGTTTACTCTTAAGAAGGTTCCAGACAATTTGATAATAAAATGTCATTTATCTTATATTTCAACAAGAGTTAGTTCAAACTCTAATATTCAAAATATAGAATAAAATTCAGTGGTCACCAGGCTTACATGTATTTTTGCATAATCGGGTAATTTATATGACCTACTACATGTATATACTATATATTGGATTAGATTTAGGAATTCTATGAAAAATGCCTCTATTTTTATGGGAAAAGCTGATATTTTCCAAGAAGTTAAAATGTCGTTTTCCCCAAAATGCCTCAATACCTTTCTGGAAAAAAATGCGGCATTGGAAAATGTAATAAAAATCAGGGGTGACCAGGTTTCTATTTGAGACAGTAGCATGCCAACATGGAAAACCATGACCATGATGCCAAATTAACCATATTTCGCTAAGTCAGTTTGTCAGTGTTCCGTTATTGAGGTCATATTGCCTTAAAATTTAGAAAACACAATATCCAATTCAAAAATCCTTTCACACCTGTTCTCATAAATGCTTATATTTTCCTTTTCAATCAAATTTCTATTAAATATCACTGTTTTGGTAGATGCGCAGAAACATGCGCAGTAGACTTAAAATTGGATTGTCTGGAACCTTAATGAGGTGGGACCTATCATGAAATTCGGATCACAGCATGATAATGATGTACTGCATAGAAAATATGGTTAATGGAACTTTGAGAGTTTGGTATTTGGCTGGTATTTGGGTAGAATATGCCCTGTGTTTCTTCTGTTAACATGGTTAAGTGTTAATAATTTTTTGTTTTAAACAGTCAAATAGATCAATTTTGTGAAACATCGCTAGAAATCTCAGACGTCAGACATTGTGTTCAGCTTTTTACCCTTCTGGCAATATTGTCATGTTGACTGGAACAATACTGCTCAATACCTGTCTTATATATTTTTACCAAATTTTTTACCAACCTTTGTCATTCCACAGGTTCCTGTTGCTTCAATGCATTTTGCTGAGAAGCAATGTGATGTCTAGCACTGTACTATCACTTGTCTTTATAGATATAGCTGAAATACTGTTAAATTCTATTCACTCACTCCAAAGGATAGCTAATGATGTTATGTTGCAAAAAGATTCAAAATTATTCCATCTATAATGGACAACCAGTTCAGTAGTAAATGGCACCCGTGCCAGGTCAAGAGTATAACCACTAGTCAAATTCACTTGCCTTTAGAGAATCAACTATGCATTCAGTCAATGTAAACTACGATGTAGTTTATTGAACGTGCTGAAAAGAAAAATGAGTTAATATGTATAGTTTTACCCAAATAATGTAATAGCTGTTTGGTTACATGTAGATTGCAGATTCCAGACATTGGCAGGGGTTTAAATGTTTCGTCAAATACTTACAAGACATTTGTCAAGAATTGTCCGCCACATAATTAAAATACATGTGAACTGACTGAAAAGCTTCAAGACGATGCCAATTTTCTGCCGGACATGTCCTTCAAATAGACAGCAATTTTGACCCCTGATGAGCATATTAAATGTTCTAAGTCATGCTAAGTTCTTGTCTTGATATCTTTGGTGTAGATGATGCCACGACCCCTGACGAGTTTGAACGAGAACTGGATGCTATGTTGGCGAATGTGACAGGTGGGAATACGTTCAACTCTGGAAGTGGCTGTGAGTATGAGGAGTAATTAGGATGGTACAGTACTAGTCTTAGTATGGCCCGAACTGAGAATATTAACTGATCAATATTCATAAACAATCAGATGATGTATACAGGCATGACAGGAGAAGTTATGTGATCTGTTTATTAATATAGTCTCCATTGTAGGGGCATTTCTCAACCTAGCTCATTCCCTGGACTATTGTTTCCCTCAACCTAGCTCTTTCATGTGATCAGTTGTATCTCTCTACCTAGCTCTTTCCTCTGATCAGTTGTATCTGTCGACCTAGCTCTTTCCTCTGATCAATTTTGTATCTCTCAACCTACATGTAGCTCTTTGCTTTCAAGAATTGTATATCTCGAACTAGCTCTTTCCTCTGATAAATTGTATTTCTCAACCCAGCTCTTTCCTCTGATCAATTATATCTCTCGACCTACATGTAGCTTGTTGCTGTCATGAATTGTATATCTCGACCTAGCTCTTTCCTTTGATGAATTGTATCTCTTGACCCAGCTCTGTCCCATTATCAATCGTATCTCTCGATCTAGCTCTGTCCCATTATCAATCGTATCTCTTGACCCAGCTCTGTCCCATTAACAATCGTATCTCTTGACCCATCTCTGTCCCATTAGTCGTATCTGTTGACCTAGCTCTGTCCCATTATCAATCGTATCTCTCGACCTAGCTCTTCCCTGTGATCAATTGTATTTTCTCGACCTAGCTCCTTCTGATCTATTGTATCTCTTGATCTACCTATTATCAATTGTATCTCTTGACCTACATGTAGCTCTTTCTTGAGATCTGTTAAATTACTTGACCTAGATCTGTCTTGTGGTAAACTGTATCTCTTGTAATAAACCTCACATATTCAGTTGTGACAATGTACTTAGTTGTTTGCAGCTGCTGACAATCTGTATAAGTGGGTTTATTGTTACAGTTACTGGTCACCATGTGCATGTCTTGGATATGAAGTTACCTATTAAAATAAAAGCCATAACTTTTTACCCCTAAAACATCCTCTTGTTCCTACGAAGTAGGCTCTCGTTTGCAAATTGTCCGGTAATGAGTCAGTCCATCCGAATTGTTTCGGCAAACTAAGGAGAACCGTTGACATTAGACCCTTGATTTTTGGCATGAAGTTGCATTAGGGGACTGTTACAAGGAAGTTCTGAGCTGACCTACTTTTGATGAAAATGTCTGGTGATTTTTGATAAAAATCACTGCTGATTCTGACTTGGGCAGTGCCCATTTTAATATAGGCAGGATTTCAACTGGGGAGGGGGATTTTTAAGAGTCCAGTGCACGTCGGAGTCCTAATGCATACCCTACTTCGTAGGTCCTGTGACGTTAGTCACACTGCCATGTGTAATGAATGGTCGCTAATTGCAGGAGTAAACCCACTTATTCTAAGATTTTCACAAGGTGTATCTGATATATTCTATAACTTTAGCTTGTAGTGTGTGTGTATTTATATTCTAATACATGTTCTATGTGTATATTTCAGTGGCGGATGTACCACCTGAAGCGGTTCTACAGGAGGCGTTAAATAACCCTTCCCCTTCCTAGACCAGTCAACGCCACAGGTCTGCGAACAATTGGAAATCATTGAAGATTGTGGGCTGAGTGGAAGCTTGTGGACTGAGCAAAGTGCTTCCCTTCCACACAGGAAAGCATTCTACCTGCATTTTGATGAGAGATTGGTGGTTTCAAATGAAGTTCTTTCATGTACATATAGATATATTATCTAGCTCCTAACTTTCCGGTATATATGGTATATATTATAATGCCCACATATGACATGTCCAAGTCAGAACCTTGTTCCTATGTGCTTTTATCAGTTCATCCAGAAGGTAATACATGTGTAGTACAAGCACGAAATCTTTGATAATTATTTTGTTGATTGTGAATTACTTTTCGTTTTATTTTCATCAAGGATCACATATTTTTAACCAGTTCACCTATATTACCTGTAGCTCAATCTTGTCACTAGATCTGATTTGTTTTATTCTACAGTATATCACCTGTTATCTGCTTGTATATAGGAAGTTCTTCTGCTATGATATGATGCTATGATGTTCTCTGTATAGTAGATGTTACTCATCTCATTTTAGTATTACCCCCATTGATATTATTGATGAAAACTGACAAGTACATATATGATCTGGATCTCTGTACAGTACTTACAAGTACATATATGATCTGGATCTCTGTACAGTGGACATTCTCGCTTACAATGTATGCATATATTGCTTACAGAGTGAGATAAACATCATGTCTGTGTTGGTACTGTAGGATAAATATATTCTTCATGCCGGTAAATGTACTGTAGGATAAACATGTCTGTATCAGTACTGTGAGATAAACATCTTCTCTCTGATCATGCTGTGAGATAAATATCTCCTCTGTGCGATACCTTTCTCCTGTCTGCCAGAACATCTTCTCCATGCCGATACTAGATACGAGTGTTGGCATTAACGCAATTCGTACTGTAGCGGTGATTGTATTTACGTTGGAATGCGAGACTGCCACTTCATGGGGTGATCGTATCTGAGTTAGAACTTCCGATAGTAGACCTCCTGATAAAATGGGGGTGATCGAAATAGGAAAGGTGATGGAATGGTTGGAATGTTTACCGTATCAGTTCTCAATCAGAAGACACATTGGGCAGAAAAAGAATTCCGGTTACAAAGACCGTTTCCATTGAGAACATAGGTGGAGAAATTTCTACATATATCACAGAGAGCTATCCTTCCTCTAAAAAGAATTTCATTGATTTTATCTCCACAATTTTTCCATCCTGGATAAAAAAAGTAATACTAGAAGCAATCAGTTCATTAAAACCCCTAATAATTCAGTCACAGAAAGGGGAATTTCCCACCATAAAATCAGGGCATGATCAAAGTTATTAGAACAGGAAGTTAACCAAATGGTCCAAATAATCCAGTATTCTGTGATTTTAGAGTGATCAAATTATTAGAACAATTGACTGGATTTGGTCCACAAAATTTGGGGTGATTGAATTTTCATAGACTGATTGAATTAAGAGGGAATTTATCTTCAAACTGATTTATCCATCAATTTTTTTTTTAAATTTATTGTGAGTTGCATGTATTTTCCGAAAGTAACCTTTCTTCAAGTTTTGACAACATAGTTCCATTTGTTTTGTTTTTTTGTTGGATGTTTTTCTTCTTTTTTTTTTATATACCGACACCTCGCAAAGTGCTATTTATTGCATTCCTGACATCCAGTTTGTATATTTTGCAAGACTAATTCTACATAGTTAATGCCTTGTGCCATTAAGTACGCAATAGATTTCTATGCAAATGATTTATTCTTTTATACATGTTTGCCGGTCATTATAATTCGACAGATTCGTGTTGTAGCGAGTTCTGTCCATGAGATTGTCTTGGCAATATTGCTGGATTGGTAGCAAATCTGGGAAAACCCTATACCCATTGGGCAAAGAAGAACCTATTCATTTTTAGGTCAATATGTCAAGGTCAGTGTGGCCCTAAAACCAGAAAGTCTCCATAAATTGTTATATGCATGCAGGCTATAACTCTGTTCAGGGATGCGGATTGTGATGATATATGAGGTATGTATGCCTCAAACTCGTGGCAAAGAAGAAGCTTGTTCAAATGGTCATGCAAAAGTCCAGGTCACTAGTCTGAATATCAGGAAATAGTTGAAAATATAAATGGCTGGGCTATGTCGGTTAATTCGCCTGGCTGTCTATTAACTCAGTTCTCCCTGTGACTCCACAGTTCTCCACTTCTAACATATGGATTGTGACCAAACTTGGAAAAAAAGCAAAGATGTGGATTTTGAGGTCAAATGTCAAGACCAGGGTGACTGAAATCTTAAACAAGAAGCCATCACTGTGCACCAAAATTATGAATGTATATGTAAATCCATACCCGAATTAAATTTGAGATCGCAAATATCAAATCAGGCCACTTTGCGAGCATATATTTCTTGGGCTGTAATTGTTCTTAATTGATTATACATTTTAATTAATTCACAATGTTCCATTTGAGTTTCTTTTCTGTTGACTCTGATTTCAGAATTTGTAGCAATATAAAAAAAATCTCTTGCTTTGATTTCATTATATTCATTGACAACTTCAAATGTGATCGGACTGTTTGTCTAGGATCTCATTGGCTGAAATGTACAGGTTTTGTGTCATAATCATTCTAACATTCTACCAATATTGTAGATGCCTTAATATTTTCGCAGGTTTACCTTCCGATTCAAACTGAATTCCACTTTATTTTTAGACAAACACTTCAAAGTTCCATTTCACTACCTGAATAAAAAAATGACCCTCCCCCATTCAAGATGATTGTGTATTCAGGACTAGAGTTGTAGCCTTGCCTTATGATTTCATTTGCAGATTCATGTCAACTGTACATATACTGATTGTTCTTGCTCTGTGGTTCTCACGCAAGTTTCAGATGAGTTTTGTTCCCATCAACAAGAAAATGAATAGATAAAGACGATCTAGTGCTGTCCATCAACAATTCTCTATAAATTACACTGGTTTCTCATAGTTACACGGCACCTCGTTGAGAAAGTGCTCTTTGTCTTTGACAGCCAACATGATCATATCATGGGACATAACCGAGTTAGAGCAACAAACAATTTCCTGTGCTAAAAGAAATCGACTGTGAGGGAGGGATTATTTAAATTAATAAGTCCCATTATTCTATATTTATGCTACTCTTGGCTGCTCATAATTATATGATATCAGAATGCATCACATAAAAAAAATAATATTTAAGATGGTCGTCTGTTGTATGAAGTGATTCCTTGTCTGTGATAAACAACAGTGATTGGTTAGTTATCTGCTAGATAGTTATGTGATTGGTACAAATTCTACTGTATACAAAAATCTGATTGGTTAGAAATCTGTGAATCCTTTTATCTGATTGATACAAATTCTACTGTATACAGGAACTGGATTGGTCTAAATTCTGACGTACTCTGATCTATATTGGTTACAATGATATTGTTTACATATTGTTCAAGAAGCGTTGCACAGTCGTGTTGATTTGACCAGGTGACTGGGAATGATGCATGTGTTAATTTATTTGATATAATCGCAAGTATTAATGAATTGCTTACTACCAAACTTGATAACAAATGATTTTTCATTGGGGAAAAATTGTTTTGCAGTACAGTGTATTGTGATTTTGTCAAAATGAATAATTTTGTTGGTATGGAGAAACCTATACACCAGTGTAACCATTCAAATAACATTTAATGTGTTTTCACTATCACATGAAAGGAAGTATTATTCATATTTTTCCATAATACATGTATTCTGAGGTTTAGCTGAAATATCTGAACATTCCAACTCAACTTGTTGCTTTGACTATTCGCAATACAAGCTCATACATGTACCTTGAAATACTAGGTTCAGTTTCATTGATGCATGGATCACTGCCATCAACCAAGAAAGGGGCTGACCATCGTTTTTCCTTACCTTGAACATTGGTGTTTTAGCTATTTTAAATAACCACCCATACACAACAGCTTTACATAATATACATGTATCAATGGCCCCAAATGAATGTGGCCCAAACCAATAACACAGGGGATAAAGGAGAGTTTGGCAAATAGATTTTCCACGGTTTACCTTAAAATTCAAAAGAACTGCCAAGAAATGCCGCTGGGGGTTGGCTACTTCTCGTTACTATGTAAGGAAATATTAAGGTTGCGATTTAAATGCCACCTGCAGATAAAAAAAATACTGACTATTTATTAGATTTTCCAAACTTTCTCCATGGAAAGTGTGACTCACATTGGCATATTCTTCATGAAAATATTTTTGCTTTAATTACAGCCGTCCCCAGAAAATGTGTTCGAATCTAATGAAAACTGTGACCTGGATTCCAAGAATATAAATAATTAGTGATATAGGATTTCCATATTTACGAAAAATGTTGAACTCTCCTTTATACCTCTTGAATAATTTGTGCAAGCATGAAGGTTTTAAATTTGATTCCCACGCAGGGAACACCCTTACCATGCACACATAACTATCATCAGTTGTCGACTTAGGAGCTTGTGAAAATCAAAGGTTGGCACTTCACAAATATCCGTTTTTCATCATCTATTATTAATTTAATAAACTGAAATATCTGCGATGAGTACCATTTATCCATGATGGAATAAAACAAGTTCCTTTTAATTTTCTTGGCGTTGAATGCCAAAGGCCTGCTTGAGATACCTGGACACCCTTCCATATGGTGACATCTCACCGAAGTTAAGCTCGGTCAATACTTGGATGGGTGACCAGGTGCTGTACTGGCTGGGTTGATCAGTGTCCAGGGTAATAGGAACTGTGAGCAATCCCGTGTTCTCGCACAGGTAGGCACTGCCATGATATGACTGAAACAAGGTTGAAAATGACATTAAACCCTACTACTCACTCATCATAATGTAATAATAATAATATTCTTTAATGAATAAAAATAATAAATTAAGATGTCAATCAGTGCAATTGTGTCTTGACATCTCAAACAGGCCTCATCTTGTTTAACATAAGGAAAATGAAAACCTTTTTGAAACATTTTGTATCGTGCATAAATGTAAATCGTTTTGTAGGTCTGTCTGTTCTTACCAGCTACATTTCTGAAAAATTGATGTGGAATCCACTATTGATAGCTCCAATATTGTCCACTAATCAAAAGGATTGGCTTTAATATTACATGTACTATCATTAATATGTCACCTAGAATTGTGACTTAAGTTCATCTGTTTCGGCAATCAAACATTTGCCAATTACAAATCAGTACATGTATTTATCCTAACTCAAAGGTTTATAGTACCTATATTACCTATATACCTATATTATTAGTCAACATCTATAAGTATTTATCCTCTGTCATGTCTCTGCATCATTGTTATGTTTTAGAGAAAAATAAATGATCTCATTAATGATAGCATGCTAATTTGTTATTTAGACCAGTTGGTATGGACACTGACAGTAATAGCATGACATTGCAAAGTCTCTTAGTACATTAGAAGAAAATGTTTCTGGATAGCAGTGTATCATACTGTGAAGCTCCATGGGACCTTCTCCAAATGATTACTTGTATCTAGTATTCTCCGTTTTAGCCGTGATTTTATTTCTCGCAAATTATTTGCAAAGCGCGATATAAAAATAAATATTTTCCCCAATTGTACTGGACCACAGAGGTCTGAAACATTTTAAAGTTTGTCATGAATTTGTTTTAACCATGGTAATGATTCATTTTGTTAATATGTGAGAAATGGATTCAGCTGTACATTATCCTATAGGTACACTATCTTGTAAATACATATATCATATAGGAGTTACGCTGTATGTAAATGTATGTATAGAATAAAATATTGCCACACGCAAGGAGCTGTGATTTTATGCACAGCATACATAAAATTAGATTGATATAAATAATGCTTTGAGAAAATGGGACATGGTCATATGCAATATCCCCAATAGTATCATAGATGCAAAATCAATAATTTGTTTTCTTTTTTTGTTCAAATTATCATAGAAATGTCTTTTATCCTGTGTTGTAGCTATTGTCCCATAGAAGAGCTAGCAGTAATATAATGGATGCTTTTTTAGAGTCCATGTTATGCTGCCTTCTTGGGGTCAAGTGTTTTCAATCTGGAGACTGCATGGACCCAGAGCATATGATGAAAAAAAGTTTCCCATTATTCACCCCACCATGTAAGATATTTACATATGCCAGCAGCAGGTAAGTTCAGACTTGTGAGGGGAAAAGTCGCATAAAACTTTGACTCTCCCATTCAATATCAGTCTCTCAGAATGGTCACTGGAAGAATTTGCCCTGTCTCAATACTCCCCCATGCCATGATAAAACGTAAAGCCCACCCTTTGTTAATGTAAGAATATATCAAAATGTACCGATACATTGTTTTATGGACTTTTGTTTCCCAGATGTGGACAGGGCAGTGAAACCTGTGGATACTGACACTTGCCAACCAATGTGAATACGTACGGACTTCAGGTTGGCTCCCAATACTTAATGGTACTGTAGATGCCTTATCATTTGTGGGAATTATCTTTCACGGTTTCACTCTCAATTCTTCACAGGATCTAACATTCGCGGTTCAGAGATACAGATTGGCCAGGAAATTGGTGGTTAAATCTGTAGCTACATGTAGCTGTTATTGACAAATGTTGATGTGGAGTATTTACAGCTAGCCGACTGTTCCAATCAGGACTTGTAATCAACAAGCACCAGAATAATACACCAAGAACCAGAATCATAGGGTACTGGGGACAGGCTGATTTAAGTACAATAATTAATGTATAGCTTGGTGTTTGAACAGACATTAATCTGAGGTTTTATATGATTGAGAACAACAGAGAGCTGATTAACAGAATCTTTTCTGGAACAATCTTTAGCGCGGAAACTGCGGAAAATAATAAGGAATTTACAGAATTTTGAACCTTGATAAACCAGAACCCTGTAAAAACTGACACAAAAATCTGGTCCCAGGCAGGGTCAGTTTACAGAGGTTTTACTGTAGACCTATTCGTCATGTAAGGAAAACACAATAGGTGACTACATGTAGGGAACCTTGTTAAACCAGGAAAAGCTACCTGACAAGCTGTATTGCACACTGTGTTCCCTGTTTGAAGATTCTTACATGACGAACTTCCCTATTGAAATGGAAGAACAAAGTGACCATATCCGATTGGAGGCTTGCACAAAAGGGCAAAAAGATAAACCAGAAAAGCTAGTTGAGTAACTGGGCCAAAATTAATGAGCAGGAAGTGGCAATCACAAAATCTGATTGGCTAGTTGATATCATACAAAAAGGTGTATGCAGTTAATAATACTGAGAAATTATCAGGTGTTTTTTTTTTAACTCTATTTCAGATATTGGACCATCAAACAGTCTATCTGTTGACTTGGCTCGTCTTGCAGATATTTTGTCTGTGCTGTAAAAATGATTCAGATTTTGTGTATTGGTGGGTTCATTTTTCCTTGTATATTATTGAAGTCGATGGAATTGCAATAAATTTTCTTTCCAAATCTGAAAGTCTGTCTTTGTGTATATTGCAAACACTTGAGAAGCTAATTTCAAACAATATTCTGCCTTCAACTGTTTACGCCTGGCAAGATGTTGGCACAAGAAAGTGTCGTTTAGTCCAAGTCATTTATTTCATTCATTGAGTTGAAAGGAAAAGAGACCTCTCTTGATTGGCACATCATCACGAACACCATGGTCTACCTTATGCCAACCATGTTCAACCAGTCGAGTGCACATGCTAATGGCAGATGTACCAAACATGGATTATCACGGAATACATTTTGTTTATGGTAAATCCTTTAATAAATAAATCACCCCATTAAAATACAATCAACCCCAATTGTGGACAAAATGTAAACTGTTAGTCTAATAAATTTGATCACCATCTAAAAAAAAATAGCTCAATGAGCTACAATACTCCTAGCTATCATTGCATATGGTGTATGTTTAGAACTGAACATCATGCAGGTTAACAAAAAATGGGCATATCGGTCATGTAACATGAACTGACGGGAATTTACAGGATTTCCTATTGTGAGGAATGGTCGGCCATTGATTCATTTGCTAACATGTCAAGTCCTGTTGAAAAGCAGTATCTCCTCATACATAAACTATATCCCAAAAATGTGATCTCATTTTAGAAATACTTATAGGAAGTTGAGCCATGTCAGCTTTTGCCAAGGCCTTAATGGATGGGAAAAATTTTGCACTGAGGTTCTGGTATGGCATGACCAAATTCTTAGGCTCTAAATATACCCTTCTGTATAGCTCACAATCAAATCAAGTAATTTGAACTTGGAACTACAGATCAAGGTCGGTCATCTTCAACAATTTTATGGTCAAACTTAATTGCATATTGAACAAATTCGGAGATCTTAGACATAACATAGAATTTGACGTTTAGAAAATAGGACAAGGTCAGTGATATTCAACAGACTTCAAGCTCAGGCATCAAACGACCTGGCGAGGTTTGATGAGATTTTGGCCCATATGAGGTGTGGTTTGGAGTTCCAAAATTAAATATCACATATGAAAGAAATTTTTCAGTTGTTAGCGTAAAGTATATTGTTTTATGCTCTGAGTATTTTATAGGTTCTAGGTCTTTTGGTTTTTCAAGAACAGCATCTTGAAGTTGATTTGTGCAAAATCGTCTAATCTGAGGTGAAAACAGAACACTTCAGTCTCTGTAAACACAAAAGCCAGTCCAGAACCCAAACCATGCTTGGACAACAAACTATTGGCAGGATCAATAATTCGGGGTCAAGTTTATCTTGGTTCTCGACTGGCTTCATATGTTAACGGAGAGAAATGTATGCTGTTTTCACCTCAAAATAAACGATTTTGCACAAATCCACTGCTTCAAGATGCTGTTATTAAAACGAGAGATCCTGAAGGATCTTGGCGCCCACCACTGTCCGATAATTGTAAGCTAATGACAAGAGGATCTTTTTGTCCATTGTTACTAAGACGATTGAGTTGTAATTTTGTTTACAGAATTTCGAATCTGAGCGAAAAAGATCGAAAAAGGGACACTGGGAAACACCAAGATATAATCTTTCTAAGTTTCAGGAGTTCAAGATTTCTAGAAACTGTACTTATGTCGGTTGTTATAGTACAAGAGAAATGAGCAAAGTTAGTCTGAAAGTGAATGTACATGTACGGAGGATCCTTCATCTTCGTTTTGTAGTATTTTTTATTTTCTTTGCACGTGTCATCATTGGGTACTGGAAGCGAAGAAAAATCTCTTTGACACTTTGGCATACTTAAGATTTTATAATTAGGAACGAATGCTAATTCTGTTCTGTTTACTGGACTAGTTTGAGATATCTCTTTTAAGATACCATGCTCGAAAATAGTAAGATGGTACAATACTTAATACTGAAGTGATCCGGTCCGCGCAGTTATGTTGAAACTTCGAATTTGAAAGTGTCTGAATCATGATTACTTCCCTTGGATCGAAACATGCAGTAGTTTACAGCTGTCGAGTTGTGACATTGTGTCACAAGAGTGACGTCCCTTCATGTAGCTGACCCGCCGGCAGACGAAAGGGTGGAGCAGTTGACTTGCAACTGCATGGACTAAAGAAAACTGATTTAAAATTTGAAGAAATACATTTTAATTCCGAATTATTTGAACTCCTTGATATGGAAGGTGAAGATATGGATATTCTCTATAGTCAATATATAGAATATGCCCCACCGTTTGATCCGCCGACTCTTGTGATGCAACGTCACAACTCGGGAATACCGTATTAATTGGATTTTCGAATCGGACCAAAAAATGTATCTTGCACAACTAGGCCCCATGTAGGACCTGTGAATCAAATTTCAGAAAGATCCATGAAATATTTCCTGAGAATTCACGATAACAATGTTTCAAGGGGAAATTCAAGATGGCCACCTGGCAGCCATATTGGATTTTCGAATTGGACCGAAAAAGGTATCTTGCACAACTAGACTCCAAGGCGAACCCGTGTACCAAATTTGAGAAAGATCCATGCAGTAGTTCCTGAGAAATAACGATAACTAGGTTTCATGGGGAAATCCAAGATGGCTGCCTGGTGGCCATATTGGATTTTTGAATCGGACCAGAAAACGTATCTTGCTCAACTAGACCCCAAGGGGAACCTGTGTACCAAATTTGAGAAAGATCCATGAAGTGGTTCCTGAGAAATTGCAATAACAAGGTTTCATGGGGAAATCCAAGATGGCTGCCTGGTGGCCATATTGGATTTTCGAATCGGACCAGAAAAGGTATCTTGCTCAACTAGACCCCATGTGGGACCTCTGTACCAAATTTGAGAAAGATCCATGCAGCAGTTTCTGAGAAAATGCGATAACAAGGTTTCATGGGGAAATCCAAGATGGCTGCCTGGTGGCCATATTGGATTTTCGAATCGGACCAGAAAAGGTTTCCTGCACAACTAGACCCCAAGGGGAACCTGTGTACCAAATTTGAAAAAGATCCATGCAGTAGTTCCTGAGAAATCGCGGTAACAAGGTTTCATGTGGAAATCCAAGATGGCTGCCTGGTGGCCATATTGGATTTTCGAATCGGACCAGAAAAGGTTTCTTGCACAACTAGACCCCAAGGGGAACCTGTGTACCAAATTTGAGAAAGATCCATGAAGTAGTTCCTGAGAAATCGCGATAACAAGGTTTCATGGGGAAATCTAAGATGGCTGCCTGGTGGCCATATTGGATTTTCGAATCGGACCAGAAAAGGTTTCTTGCACAACTAGACCCCAAGGGGAACCTGTGTACCAAATTTGAAAAAGATCCATGCAGTAGTTCCTGAGAAATCGCGGTAACAAGTTTTCATGGGGAAATCCAAGATGGTTGCCTGGTGGCCATATTGGATTTTCGAATCGGAACAGAAAAGGTTTCTTGCACAACTAGACCCCAAGGGGAACCTGTGTACCAAATTTGAAAAAGATCCATGCAGTAGTTCCTGAGAAATCGTGGTAACAAGGTTTCATGGGGAAATCCAAGATGGCTGCCTGGTGGCCATATTGGATTTTCGAATCGGACCAGAAAAGGTATCTTGCACAACTAGACCCCAAGGGGAACCTGTGTACCAAATTTGAGAAAGATCCATAAAGTAGTTCCTGAGAAATTGCGATAACACGGTTTCATGGGAAAATCCAAGATGGCCGCCTTGTGGCCATATTGGATTTTCGCATCGGACCAGAAAACGTATCTTGCACAACTAGACCCTAAGGGGATCCTGTGTACCAAATTTGAACTAGAGCCTATGGGCTTTAATGAGATCTGGTAGCTGGGTTATTGGGGGATAGGTTTGTAATGAAATAAACGCACAATTATATATTTAATTTCAAGTTAGGCACAGGTGGCACCATGCACGAATGTATGTGGCTAAAACGCAAAGTTACATCCTGTGACAAGGTGTATGAAGGGCCGTTCGCGCTACAAATGCATCCTTTAAACATTTTAACTTCTAAAGTTTTAAATTGTTTAAACGTTTAAACTTGAACCAACCAATCCGATGTTATGAACTGACATTTTCCTGTTAAAAAGCAAACGTTTCCAGTTGTAAATTCGCGACTTCAGACGTTTCCTGTCAAAAGAAAAATTCGGTCTTTTAAAGGTTTCCGATTAAAAGGATAACGTTTCCGGTTGTGATCGTCCAATCAGATTTTTTATTTGGGCCGCGTGTATTCCAACATCTACACCAACACGTGCAAATCTCCACTGGCAAACGTTTCCGGTATGTAGCGTATTTTAACCAATGACAACCGTTCTTACAAATAAGGTTTTGGAGAATATATTTGGCACCGGGACAATTTGCACAGGACATGATGCACGGTGGGCATGAGGAATACAATATGCGCTAATATTTGTAAGGGTTATTTTGATTGGTTCAAACAGACTACATAGCGGAAACGTTTTGCCAGTGGACACGTGTTGATGTTGAGGTTTGATACGCGGCAGCAATAAAAAATCTGACTGGACGATCACAACCGTAAACGATTTCCCTTAAACCGGAAACGTTTAAAAGTCTCGAATATTACTACTGGAAACGTTTGCCTTTTGACAGGAAACGTCTAGAGTATTGGACATTACAACAGCAAACGTTTGCTTTTGGACAGGAAAGGTCTTCCAAATGTCAATTCATGACATCTGATTGGTTGGTGCAAGTTAAACGTTTACATTTATTAAACGTTTGGATTTATGGCGCGAACGGCCCTTCTTAAAAGGTACCGACATAATGAAGTTGAACATACCAAAGAAAGGCAGTCCTAGGATAAAAGTAACTCCAAAAATGGAAGCCGAAATACAGAATATTATATCACAATGTCTTCCATTTCCGAAGTTCTTTTATCGTAGTTTATGTGAAATTGATCTGTGGGAACAACGAAAGGTAGTCCTATAATGAGGCAAGTTGCACACGTTACGCTAACCATGTGTTACCCAATTAATTTTCGTCCAATTAAACACTACAGTTTAATACGTCAGTTCGGGATTCCAGATGAACACCATGACCAACATGTTAATTTAACCAGCATAAAGAAAGCAATATGATACCTTCTTTAACATGGTATTGTTGGTGTTGCGTTGAAACTGCAAACTGACCTGTTGAAAATTCGATGGAAAAAGGGGCCAGTGGAATGAAGTCTAGGCCTAAATACCCACGGGGGATTAAGGTCAATTTATACAGAACATACATGTACCTAGGGGTAAATAAGAGAGATTATACATAGGGGGAAATAGAGATTGCTTTAGTGTTATGAGTGAGAAGGGCTGGACATCAAGGTTGATGATGGTTATGTCACAAGTTAGGATAATACAAGACATGTATTACACTTTCTGGATATCCCACAGGTTGACTGGTGGAGTACAAGATAGGAAAAGATTATAACATATGTTACAGCTTGCTCTTGTGAGAAAAGCAAACAGTGGCCGGCAAAGGTGATACTGAGACAATGGTGGCCAGGTTGGCTGCTATGGTAGAGCATCTCTCACATATACCCCTAACCAGCTAAACTGTATAATTTTCTCAGCAGAGTCCAAGCTTTGGTAAAGTGACGATACCAGTCTGCCATACTTTAGAGCGTATTAATCTCATATTTTGTGGGAAAACAATGAACAGAGTAATATTTAATGCAGATAAGGGATCAAATATATGCCAAGTGACTATTAGTGACTAAATATAGACATACAAAAGCCTTTCAACCACTAAGGATCCCCAAAACTCATCTCTGTGGAACTACTTTAATGCAGCGTAAGGCTATCCCGTGAGTCGGTTTGCACTTTTGTCCATTTCCCTACAGCATTCTAAAGAGCCTCTGGCTTACGCCAGGTCTCAAAAAGATCCATGCAGTAGTTCCTGAGAAATCGCGGTAACAAGAATTGTTTACAGACGGACGGACGACGGACCACGGACGAACAGTGATTTGAACAGCTCACCATCTGGTGATGGTGGGCTAAAAAACTACAAAGACCCAGGGCCTACAAACTGAACGCTCAGAGCATAAGACGTACAAGATAATATACTTTACGCTAACTGAAAGAATTCTTTCGTATGTACTGATATTCCATTTTGGCACTATGACTTGAACGTAGTTAAAAGCGATATTGAATCATATTCACTCGCTCCATTTTGGCACTCTAAACCGCACCTCGTGGGGGCCAACATTAAACCGTGCCAGGTCCTTTGGACAATGTAGATATAATCCTTCATGAAATATTGTACTAAATATGTGACCTTGATAAAATAGGTCAAGATTAGTCATCTTCAGCACCCCTCTGGTATTAATTTGGAAAGCCTAGCTATATTTCTTCATGTTACATCATAATAAACAGTATATGCCCTTGAACAAATAGGTGAAGGTCAGTAAACTGGGATTGGCTTCCAGTCAATTACCAGCTGCATATGTTATATGATTTTGGAGACCCTAGCTTTAATTCTTCAAAAAAAATTGCCCAAGGGGTAATAACTAAAAATAATGGATTGTCTGTGTGAATTTGGACCATTTTGTCAACTTCCTGTTCTAACAAATCACCTCTAATTTTATGGAAATTTCACTTCCTGTGATGGTATGATTTAAGGATTTACCATTCTCAGAATGATTACAAGAGATTGAGTCTCCATTAACAGGGCAGTCAAGTAGTGTATCCTGAAAAAATACTAATGCTCTCTGAACATGATCACAACCAGACATATAAACGAGAGATCCTGAAGGATCTTGGCGCCCACCATTGTCCGATAATTGTAAGCTAATGACAAGAGGATCTTTTTGTCCATTGTTACTAGGAACAAGCAATTGATTTGTAATTTTGTTTACAGAATTTCGAATCTGAGTGAAAAAGATCGAAAAAGGGACACTGGAAAACACCAAGATATCTTTCTAAGTTTCAGGAGTTTCAAGATTTCTAGAAACTGTACTTATGTCTACGAGTTAGTCTGAAAGTGAATGTACATGTACAGAGGATCCTTCGTCTTCGTTTTGTAGTATTTTCCTATTATTTTTGCACGTGTCATCATTGGGTACTGAAAGCGAAGACAAATCTCTTTGACACTTTGGCATGAGCTATGAAACATACTTAAGATTTTATAATTAGGAACGAATGCTAATTCTGTTCTGTTTACTGGGCTAGTTTGAGACATATCTTTTAAGATACCATGCTCGAAAATAGTAAGATGGTACAATACTTAATACTGAAGGGATCCGGTCCGCGCAGTAAATTTGAAACTTCGAAAGTGTCTGAATCCTGATTATCTACCTTGGATCGAAACATGCAGTAGTCCACAGTTGTCGAGTTGTGATGTTGTGTCACAAGAGTGACGTCCCTTCATGTAGCCGACGCCCGGCAGACGAAACGGTGGGGCAGTTCATTTGCAAACTGCATGGACTAAAGAAAACTCAAAGAAATACTTTTTAATTCCGAATTATTTGAACTCCTTGATAGGGAAGGTGAAGGGACGGATATTCTCTATAGTCAATATATAGAATATGCCCCACCGTTTCATCCGCCGACTCTTTTGATGCAACGTCACAACTCCGAAATACCATATTAATTTGAAGCGTAACTTGGATTTTCGAATCGGACCAAAAAAGGTATTTTGCACAACTAGACCCCAACTATGTATCAAATTTGAGAAAGATCCCAGCAGTACTTCCTGAGGAATCACGATAACAAAGTTGCATGAGGAAATCCAAGATGGCTGCCTGGTGGCCATATTGGATTTTCGAATCGGACCAGAAAAGGTATCTTGCACAACTAGACCCCAAGGGGAACCTGTGTACCAAATTTGATAAAGATCCATGAAGTAGTTACTGAGAAATCGCGATAAAGTTTCATGAGGAAATCCAAGATGGCTGCCTGGTGGCCATATTGGATTTTCGAATCGGACCAGAAAAGGTATCTTGCACAACTAGACCCCAAGGGAAACCTGTGTATCAAATTTGAGAAAGATCCATGCAGTTCTTCCTGAGAAATGACGATAACAATGTTTCATGGGGAAATCCAAGATGGCTGCCTGGTGGCCATATTGGATTTTCGAATCGTACCAGAAAAGGTATCTTGCACAACTAGACTCCAAGGGGAACCTGTGTACCAAATTTGAGAAAGATCCATGAAGGTGGTCCTGGGAAATCGCGATAACAAGGTTTCATGAGGAAATCCAAGATGGCTGCCTGGTGGCCATATTGGATTTTCGAATCGGACCAGAAAAGGTATCTTGCACAACTAGACCCCAAGGGGAACCTGTGTATCAAATTTGATAAACATCAATGAAGTAGTTCCTGAGAAATCGCGATAAAGTTTCATGACGAAATCCAAGATAGCTGCCTGGTGGCCATATTGGATTTTCGAATTGGAGCAGAAAAGGTATCTTGCACAACTAGACTCCAAGGGGAACCTGTGTACCAAATTCGAGAAAGATCCATGAAGTTGGTCCTGAGAAATCGCGATAACAAGGTTTCATGAGGAAATCCAAGATGGCTGCCTGGTGGCCATATTGGATTTTCGAATCGGACCAGAAAAGGTATCTTGCACAACTACACCCCAAGGTGAACCTGTCTACCAAATTTGAGAAAGATACATGAAGTGGTTCCTGAGAAATCGCGATAACAAGCCTTCATGGGGAAATCGAAGATGGCTGCCTGGTGGCCATATTGGATTTTCGAATCGGACCAGAAAAGGTATCTTGCACAACTAGACCCCAAGGGGAACCTGTGTACCAAATTTGAGAAAGATCCATGCAGTAGTTCCTGAGAAATCGCGGTAACAATGTTTCATGGGGAAATCCAAGATGGCTGCCTGGTGGCCATATTGGATTTTCGGATCGGACCAGAAAAGGTTTCTTGCACAACTAGACCCCAAGGGGAACCTGTGTGCCAAATTTGAGGAAGATCCACAAAGTAGTTCCTGAGAAATTGCAATAACAATGTTTCATGGGGAAATCCAAGATGGCCGCCTGGTGGCCATATTGGATTTGTGAATCAGACCACAACAGGCATCTTGCACAACTAGACCCCAAGGGGAACCTGTGTACCAAATTTGAGAAAGATCCATGCAGTAGTTCCTGAGAAATCGCGATAACAAGGTTTCATGGGGAAATCCAAGATGGCTGCCTGGTGGCCGTATTGGATTTTCGAATCGGACCAGAAAAGGTATCTTGCAAAACTAGACCCCAAGGGGAACCTGTGTACCAAATTTGAGAAAGATCCATAAAGTAGTTCCTGAGAAATCGCGATAACAAGAAATTGTTTACGGACGGACGATGGACTACGGACGAAAAGCGATTTGAACAGCCCACCATCTGGTGATGGTGGGCTAAAAATACCTGTCGTTCCCATGGGTAAGTCGGACACAAAGCCAGTCCTGGTTATACATTGATCATGATCAGAGTTTCCATGGGTAAGTCAGACACAAAGCCAGTTCTGGTTATACATCAAAGTTTATGCGACTGCCTGCTCACGAAATTCACAATACACAGTCCACATCTGTGATGACTAATGGAAGGCTGCAGTAATCCAACCGGTTCCAATAAGGGCTGTTCCAGAGAAAAATATATGGGAGGGACAGAAGGCACTTTATATATTTACGTGTGGGTCGTGGGGTTGAGGGGTTACATAATTACATGGGTGGTTGCCTGATGGATAAAGTGAGTTATGTGTGATGATTGGTTACATATTATATTCAATAATATGGGTGGTGGGGGTAAAATTATATTTGATTACATAGGTGGTGGGGCAAAAAAAAGTGCCTTCTGTCCCCGAAAATGTACTTTTTTTTCTCTAACAGCCCTAACAGCAAGAATTAACATTGTACATGTAAATACTGAACCCTGTTCATGAAAAATAATACCTTACAATTGCAACTATGTATGAATTCTTCCATTCAAAAAAGCTTTTCACAGAGAATTTCATAAAAGAGAATTATCTTCAAGGTCTCATCTTGTAGATGATTCCCATGTATGTCATCAATTTATTCAATATATTATTCTTCACCGGATAAACAAAATAAATATTTGTACTTCACTGGATCTTCAATATCGAACACAATTTCCGACTTCACTGACACATTTAAAATCTGATGTCTGAAAACAAATATATTTTATGAACTCTTCCTTCTTCTCTTGCATGTATGTCGAGTAGCTTAGGCCATCAATGCAGTGTGGCTATCAAGTCAATTCTGGGATATGAACCGCTGCAGATAAGGATTGCTTACTCTCCAGATATTATCAGCAATGAATTTTATAAAACAATACATTATGGACTACTTGATTCAAATTTTCAAAGGGAAATCTGTCATTTTCATTGGCTTGTGAACGAAATGGAAGAAAATACAGCCAATCACAGAGTTTCTGTAGAAGGTTCATTTATGACAGAGCTGACCTGAGAACCAGATTCTCTGTTATTTCATGGGAGCATATTTCTGAACCAGCATATAGTTCTCAAATACATGACAGTATCCCTTCTGGAAGGCTTGACGCAGACTTTGGTTGAGTGAGAGTTTACGAAGAACTGGAGTGTGCCCCTGGGTCAGACGGGTCAGGTCAAACTTGGGGAATAAACTGGAATCAAAGCAAATAACAGCATGAACAGTACAGTGGGAACTATGGGCAATGTTCAAGTTTCATACAGTTCAATAATAACAGTGTAGGAACCTGAGATTTGGGTACACTGGGACATTTTTCACCTTTTTGAAAAAAAACTCTATTATTGTCCTGTGCTGTAGTTGTAACTAATATTTAGTATGACATAATCATACAAAAAATTCTGAAATATCTGTTATACTTTTCTCCAGACTTCGTTTTTCAAAAGTTAAAAAAAAAGTGTCCCAGTTTGCTCAGGATATGGGTGCACTGGGACACCCGCTGGGGTATGGTGGGACAATAATCAAAATACATTTTAAATCAAGTTTAACAGAGATGGTTAAGTTAGTTGCAATTTCAGACCCCTGATTTACATAAAATATTTCCCAGAGGCCAAATTTGGGGAATTTTTTTTTTGGTGATATTCATGCCAATGAAAGCATTTGACTTTGAAAGTGTTGGTAAAACTCACCAAATCCGATAGGATTACCCATTACTACTATCCAGGAAACAAAATAATACACTTTAATAGCATTGTAGGATGAAAGTAAATTTCACCATTTGATTACTATTGTCCCAGTGTGCCCCAGCAAAAGTGCCCCAGTCTGCCCCGGGTGCATGATATATTCTGTTTTATGAAAAAAACTAATACATACATCTGTGATAATAAATCGATATAATTAAATTGTACCTTTGTCCATCCTCTCTCAGCAGTAACAAAACTGCAATGGCGTATTGCTAGAAACAAAATATCATCCTCAGTCCTAAAATTTACTTGAACTGTTGAAAAACAATTTTTTGGATCCTATTTTTTTACCAATGATAATTTTCACTTGTAATCAGTATAGAAGTTGGTGGCTTTCTGCTGATAATTATATAATGAGCTTCCTATCCTTGACTTAGGAGCTAGACGGCTTGTCCCACTTTATCCCAATCTCCCCATCTCCCCTAAAAAATTTTAGTTTTCTTTCGTTTTCATGAACATTGTGGTGAACATCATAGTATCACCGTACAGAAAGTGCATGTGATGTGCAGTAAGAAACTTTATATATGATTAAGAATATTCAGTAAATGAATTCTCTGCAAATCATCTGAGCCTATGAGACCATGCCTGTGACCCTATTCTGATTCAAGTTCCATTACACTGAGGCACAATGAAAGCTTTACTTGAGATCTCTCAGTTCTATTGGTACATGTGTGGTAGGTGGTATACAGTCATTTAACAATTTATAGGAACATAGGATAAATGATAAATATGTGGTTGGGGTCAAAAAAGTAGTCTTCCCCCACCCCATGTAACCTTTTCTGGAACAGCCCTTATGCACATTAATAGGAAGGTGAACTGTTATTTTCTAAACTTTTACTACATACAAATTAGCAGTGAGATGTACAGTACATCCACTTTCCAATTAACCTTACAGGCCATCTGCCAGATCTACAGTGGCTCTGAAGGATATCGCCTGCTGGACGTTTAGAAAACCCCAGCATAGTTTTGGCCACCTAATTCAGACATGTCAGAACCTCTGGAGATGTACAAACGGTCAGTGGGATTGGTTAATTGTTATGTCTCCCCCTATGTTTGTGATGTCTGTCTGTCAGTCTTTTGTTGTGTGTCCATGAGTTCATCCTTGTCCAGTGTCCGTCCGTCTACTGTACATGTGTATAGAGGCATTGTCTGCAAGATAGCGGGAGAACTACTGGACGGAATTTCACCAAACATTGACGGAAGCTTCATTGACATGCCCTACTCATTTGATTCGGTCTGGGTGCGAGTGTGTGTATGTCCGGTGTCCATTCATCCATCTACTTGTACATTTATGTACAGGTCTAAAATGTCTGCAAGGTATCTTGAGAACTAATCGACGGAATTTCACAAAACTTTGATGCCTAGATGCAGATCTTTGATTTAGATACTTAATGCCACATTCGTTTTATAGCACCTCCCCATAAAAAACTGTGCCCACTCAAGGCAAGGAGTGAGGTTGGGGGAGACATATGCTTTTGCTAAAAAAAAACAAACAACCAGCATAGGCCTCATGCCTGAGCGGCAGATCAAGGTTCTATGCAGAACCTCTTTCTTGGATAATTGAGAAGTGGCTGTACTATACATGCCCAAGTAGCTTACTCTGTTGAAACTTTAGTTTTCTTAACAAGGTCGTGTTCAACAAGTCGATCTTCTAGTGGGTTTTCCTCAGTCTCTCCCAGCACAAGTTTGTTGACTAGATCCAGTGTTTCCAACTTGTACACTCCCTGAAGTGTTAACATGTTCACCAGTGCAAAAACTATCATCTCAGAAAACTTCTCACTCGTTTTTACTGCACACCCTGGTGATGAAAAGAAGAAAAACAGATTCTGATTAGAGAGGTGTGCAGCATTTTCACCATATGACGAACCATTTCCACAAATGTTTGACATGTATGAAGAATCAGAAGCATACTATTCGGTGTGAGTATATAAAAAAAAATGATATTATTGTGTTAGATCCAAAAATGTATAAGGACATTATTACAAATAAAGATTAGTAGCCGACCTTCTTTATTCAAACTGAGTGGGCTAGTTTTTTCCACCATGTCCATTCTCTCCAGTGCAGTGCTGACATGGATAGTGTAATCCCAGTCCTTATCCACATGTTGTTTGTCCCAGGAGAATTCAGGTTTTATAATGTTTGTGAAGTCGAGGATATATTTAAGTTTTTGAGGGGTATAAGTGATGACGAAGCTGTATAGTAATGCTGTGGACTGGAGTCGAGTTTTGATTTCTTCAATAACTGGAGGCAACTGAGACGGAAGAATGCACAGGAACAACAAATCACATCTGCTCGCCAGTTTACTGTTGTCATAGTAACACTGCACACCTTTTCCTGAGAGGTACTCTGAAGAGAGACAAAGAGAAAAATGTTTAGCAATTAATATAAAACAGTTGCTTATTACTAATATTGATGTGAGGCTTGCAGTTCGCAGGCCAAACAAAAATGTTAGATCAATGCAAAATCGATTGATATTTTATAGAATTCTAATATATTTAGTGTGATCAAGTTTCGACATGCATGGGGTTGGTGATTATATGCCAAGATTGGGATTCTTTTAATCCTCAAGTTGTTACTTTGTTATGTCATTTTATGGTAAAGATGTATTTGTGAAAAGATCATCAAACAGTTGGATGTCAAAGGTGAGTTATTTTACATTCACATTGAAGCCCTGGTGTAGGATAAAGTTAACCATGATGGTGACACAGGATTTTTGGTAGATACTTCATGTAGGGAGCTATTGTCCGTTCTTTGTGCAGATGAAAAGGCTCAAGTCTAGACACATTGTTGTCCCCATATTTGGCTATTGTATGCATTGTCTCCTGATGCTTACATGGAATATGAACCGGATGTTTAGCTATTTTTTGGGGGAGTCTCAGATTCGTAGTTTCTAGCTACGAGTGTCTCGGAGACTCCCCATTTTGCAATGAGACTTCCTGAATTCCTGAGATTTAACACGAGGGAGATAGGAATGAAATTCCGTTTTTCAGCAGTATGATGAAAACATATTGACTGTCAACCACTTGAAAGTCATAAACCCCTAGTTGCAGTAATTCTATGGGTTATCATGCAATCGACAAGGCAAAGACTGGTGAAAGTCACCGAAATCAATGCAAGGTCATAGTGAGGTCACTGAACTCGTGATGAATTCATAGCCAGGCAGATTATCAAATGTTACACATTGTGGATATAGAAAAAAGACTGCCCATGACCATACCGAGAGTTTCTGGTCGCCTGGTAGAGATCTCCAGATCAGCTGGATTTACCATTCCATATGATAAGAGGCACACAGCCAGATGGCTCCCCAATCTTCCACATCCCAAGATGCCAATTTTCAGTCCATCTTTTGAGGCACTCTCTTGAATGAGTTTCGATGATCGTTTTTGTGGATTTCGCTGAGAAGCTCTCGTTCGCCTGCAGGTAAACAAATATGTATATTTTAGGCCCAATAGAATTTGTTTAGTTCAGTTAGTGACTTGGAAGATAACTGGGGTAGGCAGGCATTTTAAAAGGTTCATTTGTAGGCCTACTGTACATGCGCTGTCTGAAATAATAATCAAATCCATTTTGGGTCCTGTTTCATCTGACCACTGCATGATGATTATCTCTGCAGAATGCAGATGGCACTCATGTTTACAAGATTCTATCTCCTCTGACAACTAGTTCAAAATAAAAGATATTATTGCCTTTTTGCCCCGCATTATCTGCCTTGATTGAAACTAAATTTGATATTATCTCCAATGATTGTGACTCGCATATCACCTGACAGTTAGTGGACTTGGACAGTTATTGGAAGCTTGGATGAAGAAAGACATTTATCAGAAAATTTCTCTCAAAATTTAAGTCAAAATTTAATTTCAGCTAAATTATTTAGACGGTGCCAAACAACTTTTCCTTGTTTACTTACAAATTTTATGAACATGCAGTTTTCACACCTGTCTGTCACTGAGCAGAAGAACCAAAGCAAAAGAACATGAGAAAACTTTGATCTGTCTTCTCAAGAGTTATTTTTCATGATGATCACAGATCATTGCTAATTTCATAGCACTTGGAAGAAATTGATGGCAAAAATATGAAATACGATATCAATACACCATGTAGATGCTCTTCTGTTTCAGCGCCAGACATAGTGGATCTACAGAAGAGCATTTGTTTTTCTCTGCAAGGTGAGGTGCAAACGGCTGTCCCAGGAGTATTAATTGCACAGGCATATACATTGTACTTCAGCTTTAACGTACCTTTACCACCTAATTTTACATGAAAACTGCCTCTAGAATCATAAATGCAGTTCAAACACTTTCAGAAAACTTTATTACGGACAGCTTGAATGGTGGACCCCACCAACATTTCGGACGGTCTGAAGCTTCTCTTTTGCATTTAAAAAATCTCAATATCACAAAATATTTTCGAGGAGAAGTCCTCGATTTCAAGTATTTGTGGCTGACGAGCGAGGGAACACATATCTGCAAAAAGTGTCCCACCAATAACTAGCTAAATAATATATAGCCCTCAAGAGTATGAGGGCTATAGGTCGGCCCCAGTCACCTCCAGCGAGGGTTTTAGATAATTTTATTACGAATCACCCACCTCTGAAACTGCCGTACATCTAATCTCTATCCCCTCCTGCCCACTATTTTAAAATCTTGAGCACTATTGTGAAATAGTGACGCATATATCGCCGTCTGAATTTTCCAGTCGTGAACTTCAACTCTCTGCGCCGCCATGTTGGTGACGTCACTGTATATGGTTAACATGGCGCGTTTAAAGTGGAATTCGGCGATATATTCGTTACTATTTCACAATAGTGCTCAAGATTTTAAAATAGTGCGCAGGAGGGGATAGAGATTAGATGTACGGCAGTTTCAGAGGTGGGTGATTCGTAATAAAATTATCTAAAACCCTCGCTGGAGGTGACTGGGGCCGACCTATAGCCCTCATACTCTTGAGGGCTATATATTATTTAGCTAACCAATAACTGGCAGGAATAGAATATATATTTATTGTCAAATCTAGCTCTGGTATAGTCTTGTTCTATACTACGTGAGAACAACAAAACAAGGCTATAGGCCCTACCAGAGCTATGTCAAATCAGGCGCCCACACGGATCTTACAATTATTTATCCCTTCCCCCACATGAATGATATGATTTATAGAATGGCATGGATTGAATTACATTGACCCCATTGCCACGACGTCGACCCACTGGCACTGGGGGTGCGGTCTGCCGGAGATGGCTCCATTCCCATCTCCTACCAACAACCTGCACGGTCTTGTAATCTATGCGGTGCGAATCGTCTCATCTTCAGGAGCTGCTCGATTTTAAATTATCTCCCCTTATTGTGGGTAAATTATCTCCCCTGATTGTGACCACGGATTGTGACATTTTCCACACACTTTTTCTCAATCTTATTTTTGCGACAAAATATATCCTAATCACTCAGTCTTACATCACCATCACAGCACCAACAACAACCGCTTGCCCCAGCCGCTGGTAGAAAACAGATAAAGACATGAAAGGGTATTGCGGAGAAATTACCTGGCTTCATTGAAAACTGTCACAAGATAGGTCGCCTGTGCACATTGCGACACAGTGATTGCATGTGACCTTGCCCGTAGACCTAGCAGATCATTTTCCTCTGGTGATAATGCACTCTCAAACTGTAAAGATGGTAAATTTTTAGTGATATCAATTGAGTCTTCTTGACGTTTTGTTGTCTCACTTGACGAGGAGTGCAAAACGAGCGCCATTTCTGTTTCTAATGACGCTTTCGTTGACTTCCTCTGAAGAACTATGGGATATGCAGAAGAGAACTTCCGTTTTAACAACAACAACAAAGACGACGAAATTGAACGATTGCGCATTTCCTTGGCAAATTGCTTGCTTTATTTCCGATTGGGTCTATAACTGTACTTATCTGCTTATGTACACGGTTTAGCTGACTTTTACATGCATAATAATTCAATTAGTACAAAAAAGATCAAACAAGTTGAAGTTTTTCTTCCACTCGCACTCACAACAGCCGGCCTGGTAAGCCCTATTCGGCTATTGGCCTGCTAAAAGGGTCCGGTAACACTTGACAATTCAGCTTTTCATCTTGCAAAATTGAAAGGTGGAAAGCTCTTTATCTCTCCTGTATTCAAAGCTTTTCATCTCGTAAAATGAAAGCAGAAATGTGACGCCTCTCGCGAGCATTCCAAAAATTATGAGTTTATAACAACATAATAATATACGGTACCGTACCCCTAGCGCAGTGCCACTCCTGTGATTGAAAATGGACTTACCCGGTTGGTGTCACAGCAATGTACGTCGGTTGCTCGGGCGAGACAAAATTTGGAGATTTTATTTTGGTAACATTTTCTCATGTCTGGAAAATATTTTTAATGACAAATAATTGCACAAATAGACTTTGGAATATATTGTGAGTTTCAACAGCTAATGTGTTATATTAACTGATAAATCCACGAAAACCCCGTTCCCTCGTAATGTGAAACAGACAGTAGAAATACAAGAGCGATACTTCGTTGAATCTAGCCCCCGCTTCAAATCTGCAAGATATGCAGGTCTCATTGAAATTAACCATCCTCTCCCCCAGAGGCCTTGTACCGCATCAGACCCAAAATATAACTGCATGTCATAAAATGCAAATGCTGATATTGTGAGAAATGGGACAGATTTTAACGAAGTATGGCTCCGGTATTCCCACAGTTGCCTGGCCGGTGGGATATTGCATGGTAGATGTCTATGTATATTTGCAATAAATTATGAGAATTAAATTTCAAAAAATTCAAATAGATTGCTTTTTATATTTTTCCTAAATGTTTTCCTCTTCATCTTGATTCGAATATGTCATTCTCTTTGATGAGTTACTACAATTTTGATTTTCCATCATACCCTGACCGCCATGACATAGAAAAAGAGGCAAGTTGAGAAAAGAATCGCTCAACACGGTTGTTTTAAAAGGTTCTCATAATCGAACAAAAGCCTACCTTTCCAAAGACCATCTGTTTATTACTTCCCAAATGGACCAACCTTTGGAATATATACGCTGCGAATGTCTATACGTTTCCTTGAGGAACGAAATTCATTTTTGCGCCAAATAATGGCTCTTTCAACTTCTGGCTGGGCAATCTTTGTTCCGCCAACATTTTATGTGTCTGGCTATACAGTATGATCTGCGATTATTGGTCAAAATTATCCCCAAAAGTCACCTCCCGCCCACTTGATTATCTGCCACTGACATACTATATGCCCATGAATACTATAGACATGATAGATGCGCATTCTCCGCAACTCGGTTTTACAACTTCTGTCACCCAGGAGGGGAGGGCTGATCAGTGAAGTTCCAGATTGGTCATTTGGCTATAAATAGTGAGCACATGCTAATAGGGATAATTTTGACCAATCGTCCAGGATCATATTTTATAGCCCAGCACATAAAGTGTTGGCAGAGCAAAGTTTGCCCAGCGATGTGGCGAGAAGTTTAAAGAGCCGTTTTTTTGGCGCCAAGAATGAATTTCTCTCTTCAAGTGAAGATTCAGATATTTAAAGGAGTACTTACCTAATGTAATATAGGTTCCTATTACAAAGGTTAGACTCTTAAAGAAATATAACCAACTATTTTATTGTCGTTGGGGCGATAACCTATTATTTTTATTACAATTTGTGAAGCCATGTTTCTCCTTTGACGTCGACGTGGGCGCCGCCATGTTGCCTGTGGGATGACGTGATTGATGACATCAGCATTCAGGACAACGTCCCGGCTAACGCTTGATCCAGGGACCTTCCAACTACGGACATATGAACTACTCTGGGTCTGAGTTTCAATTCGAGGAAAAAACCGGCGCGGCAATTCACACGGGGGTAATTCCTAAAAGGAAAGTGGTTTAGGTTATCTCCGACAACTGAAGAATTCCTTCCAAGTTTTTCAGCGGAGAATTTCCCGATTCAATTTGGACAAAATTTGAAGCTGATCGGTAAACTAAAAGAGCGTTCTCTGCAATTGTCCAGTGATTTGAGTTGAACGACGATGCTTTTAAGTTCGTAAACATTTTCATGATTACACTTGAACAACTAAAATCAACTAGAACGGCAGTGGATTTACTGGGTTCCTTCTCGTATGAATTATCAGCATGATCAACACGATCAACCTTAAGTCTCCATGACGTTGTGACGTTTTTAGATGAGTATAAACTTACTTCCGCTCATCTAAAAACGTCACGTAGTGGTGCAATGGCGGCGCCCAGTGCACGCCGTGGCGAGCAACAAAATATTCAATATTTCTTTTATTTTGCATTTTATCAACATAAGTTTTATATAATAAGATTTGAAATGCGAGTGCTGATAAATATAGTCACACTCAAAAATAAGGTAAGTACTCCTTTAAAGCATATATATTCCGAAAGTTGGTCCACTTGGGAAGCAATGTTAAACGGATGGTGTTTGGAAAGGTAGGCATTCGTTCATTTATGAGAAAATTTTCAAATGACTGTGTTGAGCAATTCTTTTCCCAACTTGTCTGTTTTTCATAGAGGTCAAGGTATGGTAGAAAAATTAAAACTGTAGTACAGTAAACTTGGCTTGACATCAGAGGGAATGTCTTTATTTGAATCAAGATAGAGAAAAATATTTAGGAAAAACAAAAAATTTGTTTCAAAAATGTTTATTAATTTTCATAATTAATTGAAAATATACATGGACATCTACCTTCCTATATCCCACAGGCCAGGCAACTGGGTATTCCTATATGTCATAAACTCATGTTGGAAAGCTGGAATATGGGGGAGAGGTAGAGCTTTCCATCTTTGTGCATTCAATTTTCTGAGTTGGAATGCTCAAATACAAGAACGATTTGGAGCTATTCATCTTTCTACTTTCAATTTTGGGAAATGGAAAGCTCCAATACCGGAGCAATGTAGAGGATTTCATCTTTCTACTTTAAATTTTGTAATACGGATAGCTGAATTGTCATGTGTTACATGAACTGTAACCTGCGGGATTCGTGGGTTCAAATTCCGCTGACGACCAATTTATTCTTTCTCTCTCAAAAATCATTTCATATGTTTATATGCTCAGTGCCAGGTTATACGCCATACCAAATATTATTTCTTCATTTTAAAGCTGAGTTGCGCACATTGCAACACAGAGAGAGAAGGTTGGTCATCACACTGACAATCCACGGTTGTAATACCTATGGGCTGGCATAGCTCCGTAGGTAGAGCATCGGCGCCATAAGCCGGGGTCGTGGGTTCGAATTTGCTGACGACCAATTATTCTTTCTTTCTCAAAAATCATTATGTATATATGCTCAGTGGCGGGCTATACGCCATACCAAATATCATTTCTTCATTATAAAGCCAGTTGCACACATTGCAATGCAGAGAGAGAAGGTTGGTCATCACAGAGACAATCCACGGTTGTAATACCTATGGGCTGTCATAGCTCAGTAGGTAGAGCATCGGCGCGATAAGCCGGGGTCGTGGGTTCGAATCCCGCTGATGACAAATTTATTGTTTTTCTCTCAAATATCATTTCAGTTGTATATATGCTCAGTGGTTGGCTATACGCCATACCAAATATCATTTCTTCATTATAAAGTCAGTTGCACACATTGTAACACCGAGAGAGAAGGTTGGTCATCACAGGGTCAAGCCACGGTTGTAATACCTATGGGCCATCATAGTTCAGTAGGTAGAGCATCGTCGCGATAAACCGGGTTCGTGGGTTGCCTGCTACAAATCGTATAGAACAGGCCCTATTTCATGCGATTAGTTGCATGTTACAAGTCCATGACATTGTTATCGAGTTAGACCAGAGTGCGGTCTAAGTAACCCACTCAAGATGAGTTCGACTGTACCTCTACTCACTCAACAGACGAGTAGATGTCACACATCACCTGACTGAGGTTCATGCAGTCAAATGATTTTAGACTCACCTGTGTTAATAAAAATTGAACAACATGTACACATCTCAAAACTTATAATCAAATTTATATTCATTTTTCATTAACAATTCAACAATTGTACATTTTCAATCAGAACCAAGCTCAGTTGGTCCATTCTTGAGGCCGTTTGTCACCAGCTGACTGTCGTTACCATATTAAATCTGACTACCCCGCCCAGTGAGTGGGTTACATGGGCCTCACTTGGGTCTATTCATAATGATGTCACTGACCACTCGAATGAAATTTTCAGTTGATGCCCCACTTTGTAACAGTCACCATGTCATTTCAAGTCAAGTTCACCGATATGGTGACAACATTTTTATCTTAGGTTATGAAGGTCGTAAGGCAATCTAAATTTAATATAGGTTATCTCCATGGGGTTAGCATTGTTAGGGTTATGGGATTATAGGGACTGAATTTGGAAAGTGAAGGACATATTATTCCACAATTTGATATTCTTGAATCTTGTAAATTACCTACCATGATACTCACACGTTATTAATCAACACTAATGGTATATTATAGTGAGGCTAGACTGTAAGCAAAAGATATATACAGTTTTTGGCAGGGTTCAAATTGGCATCATCGTATTGATGAATTCAGCGTGAAACTGACATCATGGTTGTTACGAAGTGGGGCTTTGACAGAAAAATTTAATAAAGTCTGATTTCTAGTTTGGATTTATGATTGGAGCATTACTATGTACTGTAAATGTTACACTGGTGGGTAAGGATTAATTGCACCGGTGAAGTCTGTGTTTGCGACCAGTGGGTGAATAGCTTCACTGCATGGGGAAATTCACAATATTGGAAACTCCAATGCCTCTCAAATGAACCGAACTTCAAAATAGAGCAGCTTGAATAATTCTGAATTCACATTATTTAAAGTGTAACTGTGATACTTGTGTAAGTGAATGTCATATTCAAGATAACGATGTGTTTAATTTAACATTTCACTAATATTCTGTCTCAGAGGATTGAAAACCAGCTCTCTACAGTGGGAGAAAAATCTTAATTGCCCCTTTTGACGTGTACTTTAAGTGTCCTGCACAGTCTGTGGGACATTGCAGCAGAGCCAAAAATGGAACTGATTTGTAACAAAGTTGCGTTGGGACGTGGTTAATCATTCCATAATAACGTCACAAGTTCTGACATGCTTGTGGCGCTGTGCACTACAATAATGTTAATAACATTGAAATTGTCAAAAATGAAGTCTTAAAATAACAAACGGTATAAAATCCATAATTTGGAAGATTATCTTGAATATGACTTAAACTTGCAAAAGTACCACAGTTACACTTTTATCTCCCACAACAGTACTTCCCAAAGAACTCAACTGGATTAGTGTAATCAACAGAATCTTCCATCAAAAAGCTGTACTCCTGTATAAATTTATCAATGGCCTCTACCCCTCCTACTCAAGTACGATTCTTGAATATGTCATTGATATAACAACACAGAATCTCAGATCAGCTGTTCTATGCATATTTAGGACTTTCTTGTAGATTAACCCACTAAAGGTACAAAATAGTGATGGGACTGAGGGGTCATTATACCAAAAGTTGGATCATCTACTAACTACTGATTGTCCAGTGGACAATTACATACTAGCATCGAGATACTGCCAGGGGACATTAACCCCTGTGAGTATGTAAAATTGGACTAAGGCAGTCGATCCGGGTTCAGTCCTCATTTTATTCATAGACAACCCAATAAAAATGGCATCCACATCATTAAATAGGAATTCTCAGGTTTTGCTTGTCTACTGTTTAACAGTAATCATGTGGGTTCATCTTCCATACATTGTTTGTGACAAGACTACAGCAGGATGACTCACTATAAAGGGGCTGCCTCTGAGGCTGGCCGAGCCATGCACCTGATCAAGAAACGACAGAAAGAACAGGAGGAGCTGGAAGCAAAGAAGAGAAAGATTGAGGAGGAGTTACGTATTGGGAGTATCCAAAACAAATTTGCTACTCATTATGATGCTGTGGAAGCTCAGTTAAAGTCTGACACTGTTGGTAAGAGCAACTCAACAAATGTGGGGAGTTGTGGGTTCAATCCTGGCAGATGACTAATTTATTCTTTCTCTCAAAATTATTCCACATGAACTGTAAACTGATATACTTCACTGTGGGGCTAAATTCCATATGTACCCAATAATAATTTCTGTATCATAAAGCTAGTTGCACACATATTAACACAGGTAGAAAGGAATGCCTATCTCGAGGACAATAAACAGGAGTATTACCCATGGGCCAGCATGTAGATAAGATCATGAAGGCAACTCTACAGTTTAGGAGGGCCTGGGGTTCGACTCCCACAATTTATCACTTCTTTTAAAATTGTTTTTATTAGATTCTTGGTAAATAAAAAATTGACCATGCTGATACATGATATAGGTGTTGCTTTCTTAGTTGTTCATTTAGACCTGTGAATCCTCATTATCTGTGAACCACCAAAAAAAAAAAAAAAAAAAATGTGACCTATAAGATGTCTTCTCTATTTGAAATACTGAGCTACTTACGATCTTTGCAACATTAAATTTCGTGTCAAAAAATTTCTACTAAGGTTAGTAAATGACGACAATTCAACTACAAGTTCCTGTACATCATTGTAGACCTTTGTTTGTTATCCCCCATATGAACAGGTCTGGTGACCCTGGATCAGATGAAGGCTAAACAAGAGGATGTGATCAGAAAACGAGAGGCTCAACTCGCCAAGAAAGATGCTCAGGCCAGACTGGTGGAGGAACAAAACAAAGAGAGAAAGAGAAAAGATAAGATGAAAGTAAGCTGGCTAATCCACACTTAATTCATTATGATATCTATTTGACATGATATAGATATATATGTGTAACATATATATATTCCTTGAAAAGAACATTACGTTCGAAACTGCAGTCGGAATATAATGATGTAGAAAGTTGAGAAGGTTTGTTCGTTATTTTTCTTATATTACTGCTCCACGCCAGCAAACTTCTTTTTTTACCTTTATGTGTAACCATATATGCTTAGATAGGGCATGAAATTTCAAAATCTAGCTCATCTGCAAATACAGTAAGACATTTGAGCTTTTCCGATATGACACCGACCAATTCAGTTGGCCAGTGCACTCATTTATATACTGCTCAACCTCTGATCACTAGTAAATACTAACCACCATCAGCCAACATGTGACAATACTGGCCAACTGCTGAACACTCACCCTATTTGTCAGCCTCTGATAAGATCACTGCAGATGGTAACTGGTCAGGCATACAGACTTTTCAGTTCACCTCCTACTTTACCTTTGTACTGGTCATCCACTCTCTTTGGAGCCTTCACAAACCTGTATGTGATTTTATAGCCAGGTAGCCATTGAATAAAGGAATTCCTGCTGACTATGCAGTGAACATTGCAACAGATTTGTCATTTATCAGAAAATGGAGTTTTCTAACCAAATGTGCAAAACTCGTATACATGAAGTTGAGAAATAATGACTGACAAAGCAGTTCTAAATGAAGATGAAGGTCGCTCATTGTAAAGGTAATGAGTTTATATCTTCTCTCAGATAGCCCACCTGTCGTTTGACCCTGATGAGGGAGATGATGAGACAGATGAGGAAGAGGAGTATCAGGAGGAGTTACGGAGACTAGAGGCCGGCAAAAAGAAAAGACTGGGTTTGTACCACCATTGACAATGGCAATCTGCAAATGAATCCTGTATCAATATTCAAAAGTTATATGTAGCCTGCACCCAAATCCGTACTATTAGTTATTCAGGTTTTACCCTGGGTGTATGGAAAGTTACGACCCTCCCTGCAACTCATACACCCTGAGGCGTCAGCTGTATGAGTTTCAGGGAGGGCCGTAACTTTCCATACACCCGGGGTAAAACCTGAATAACGAATTTATTACCCCTCAAGCCTTTTTATCTTGTAGTAAAAATATTGAAAAGGGTCTATCATTTATAACCAACGGTACAACGGACAAATCCAATGGGCCATTTCGGTTACGAAACTGTCCGCATTTTGCTACAGCACTGTGAGAAAGGCGCGCCACACACAATCCATTCGATCAGCTTTCGTTCGGAAATCAACTTTTAGTTTTGGAACAAATGACACGTTTTGGTGAGTTATGTGTCGAAACTTCAGTGAAAATAATGCAGTATGACTTTATTCCATTAAATTTTGACGAGTGAGCGAAAGTTATTCCATAAATATTGAGATATGGTCAGCTGAACTTCCGAAGCGACCGCGTCGTTTCCAATCGCACTTGAGTTGTTCTCCATATACCCCGAGTAGCAAGACATCACTCAGGGTGTATGGGTTTATACGACCCGACCTTTTAACCAATCACAATCCAGATATTGAATACGAATTTGCTTGTGGGGTAATAAAGGTACATATATCCCTCCTGATTGTAACAAGTTTGTAAAGTATCTCTCCTGATTGTGACAAGTTCAGAAGTTTGCCTCCAGAGTCTTGATCATGAAAAGGTTGAAAATTATCTCCCCTGATTGTGACAAGTTTGAAAATTATCTCCCCTGATTGTGACAAGTTTGAAAATGATCTCCCCTGATTGTGACAAGTTTGAAAATTATCTCCCCTGATTGTAACAAGTTTGAAAATCCTCTCCCCTGATTGTGACAAGTTTGAAAATCCTCTCTCCGGATTGTGACAAGTTCGAAAATGTTCTCTCATGATTTACCCTGCAAACAGTGGATAATAAGCTTTATGCCTTCGCTGGTATATGAGCCACTGCCAAGTTTGATAGCTTGCATTGACTTCCTGATACAAACATAATCTTCCCGGTTAGACTGTGCATGCTAAAACCATGCCCCCTGAATGTTTCCCTAATTTGTGATATTATCCTATAGGGTCAGAGTTCACTGGCTTTGCAGCAATTGAACAGACTGACTGGGTAGTTGCGAGGGTGTGGTGCAAATACCAGACAGTTTTAATCCATGCAATAAGCTTACAATTCTTGTGAAGCCTTGTCATTTGGCTGCAGAGCTACTACTCCACTAAGGCAGACAGCATATGGATACAGAGTGCAATGTAGCGTACGCTTGATTGTGACAAGTTTGGAAATTATCTCTCCTGATTTTGACAAGTTTGGAAATTATCTTCCCTGATTGTGACAAGTTTGGAAATTATCTCCAGTGGTTGTGACAAGTTCGGCAATGATCTTTTCTGACAAGAGACAAGAGTGGAAATATTCTCCCAACAGTGACAAAATATCTTGCAATATATCAAATGTTGCATATGGAAGGAACTGGAAACATTACATTTACTATCTTATCACTCAAATATAACACACACTGCTTTTCCAAAATGCCCATTAGATTTGTAATTCACATTGATGAATGCCAATTTGTTGAGCTCCTATAATACAGCTTTAAATGAAATCCAAAGACCTAATTTTGTTCTATGTAATTTGAATGGGTAATACCTTTGAGTGTTCCATTTTTACACCATTTCTTTACTTCACGTACAGTAACTAAAAAGTCTAAAGACCTGGCTCAGTGTATCATGGTTACCCATGGTATATCCTCACATAAGGTTCAGGCATGACAAGAGAAATTCTAACCAAACATGTTTAATTAGCCAGATTATAGTCCTCACAATTAGCAAATTCCATCACAAGTAAAATCTTCTGGTATGGGGTCATGATCATCCATTTAGTAGGAATGCAAAAAAGCATGATTTTCTGGAACGCCTTCCCCCTCATACGCTACCAGCAGACTCCCCCCCCCTGCATACATACATCGCGGAGTTACACCCCATTCCCCCCCCCCCCCGACTCAACTCAACAGTCAGACTTGGGTTCCAATAAATCATGAACTTTCAATTTCAACAACAACAGCAAACTTTCACAAATTTGCTACTTGTCCTACAAGTAGCATAATGACCTGTTATTTATCTATAATTATTTTTCTTTAATAAGTTTCTCAGTGAAACTTGCCACAAAAAGAGCAACACCCACGAATTGGTTTGTGGGACTCAACACCGGTGCGCAAAAATCGATGGAGTGTACCGACATAACTGAAGTAATGCGATTTAAATGGGTCGCACGTGATACCAATGACCATGTTTTGTGATTGCCATCAGGGATGATGGTTGAGTTTGCAGTTCATTTTCATGCAATCCAGTGCAAATTTTTTTCCTCCTTTGCATACATACTCTTGACTTCAATCCCCCCCCCCCAATACGACGTACACAAAATTCCACCTAATTTTCTAAAAATTGCAGAGGTGGACTGTTCATACTGTGGCACACCTTAATTGCCAAATGCCATGGCTAATTGTGAGGCCTATATCAGATTACAATTAATTATAGCTTTCTTTGTGAATATAATCAAGTATACTAGGGAAGTTGTCTCATGATGGGATAAATGATGAATGATTCATTTCTCTACTGTACACCTCAGGCAAGAATCCAACAGTGGATACAAGTTTCCTACCAGACAGAGACAGAGAAGAAGAGGAAAATAAAATGAGGTAAAATCAATGAAAAGAAAACAATTGTCTGTATGTAGTCTTGACAGAAGAACTTTGTGAGGGATAGTTGAAATACCGAAAGATTATGCAAGTCTGTACGATACCTTTTCAATTGCCCTCCATTGATTGATAGGGATGTGATTCTCGTCAGCAGCCAATATCAGCCTTGACCTTCTGAAAGAGCCAAAACCCATCAACTAATTGATGATTGGCATGTCCATATGTGCAAACCGACTGTTTGAAGATTAGATTGTTTTGTGTTATGTTTGTTATGGGCAATGATTGGAAATCTCCATGTAAGGAATGCTGCATGTGATATACTATGTTCATTGCTGAACAATAAGTTATCTCTGAAATCTTGTAATACAGTTTTTTTTTTTTATTAGTCTCCAATTAAGATATTAAAGCGATCATTTGGAAAGGGAAATAACTATATCTGGGGATATAATCACTTGAGTCGTGGATTGCATCACTGTACAAGTTTGATCCTGTTATATTTACTCAGGGAGCAGCTACGTCAAGAGTGGGTGTGTCAGCAGGAGAAAGTGAAGAATGAGGAGATCAGTATAACCTACAGTTACTGGGACGGCTCAGGACATCGCAGACAGGTTAAGATGAAAAAGGGAAATAGCATGCAACAGTTCTTACAGAAATGTCTGGAGACATTGAGGCGAGAATTTAATGACTTGAAATCTGTGAGCGTCGACCAGTTGATGTATGTGAAAGAGGACCTGATCATACCCCATCATTACACATTTTATGACTTCATTGTGACTAAAGCTCGGGGCAAGAGTGGCCCCCTCTTTACTTTCTCTGTTCAGGACGATATTCGTATAATGAGTGATGCTACTGTCGAAAAAGAGGACTCGCATGCAGGCAAAGTTTGTTTGAGGAGCTGGTACGAGCGAAACAAACATATTTTTCCTGCCAGTAGATGGGAGCCTTATGATCCAGAGAAAAAGTGGGACCAATACTCAGTGTCAGACAAAAATGCTGCAAAAATTACAGTGAAATGAGCACTTTGTATTAAACTATGGCAGGGTCTTCTCACATTAGACTTGTATCACACTATTCGCAATGTGTACATTGGAACTCATCTTTCTCATGTAATGACAAAGTGGTGTAACTCGTGTATGAGACACAGTGAGCTGACTGAGGTGAACAAGTGATAATATAACCCTGATTGATACCCTTCAGAAGACTAGAGCACTCAACATAGGCTGAAGTGATTAGACAAAAACCTGGTCTAAATGTAGTCTGGTTCCTCATGGAGATATAAACTGTGGCGCTGGTTGGTTGCTATCTTGTGTCGTATCTTCGACGTCGGTCTAGACAGTTATGGTAAGCAATCATTGTCACCAGTTTATATCACTGGAGAATCAGAATAACTTAAGACCAAGTTTAATTTCTTCAACCTAGGTGAGTGCACAGAGTTCTCACCTTAGGCTACATGATACTAGGAAATGTTTTGATTATCACACACTAATCAGCAGAGCTCAATGTGGTAGGAGACAACATTTTGCTCCAGGCCCACCCATGTTGACCATATACTACGCCAAGGGGGAAATGCGGGAGTTGCTGTTGCCGTTGGAGAGGGTGCATCACTATTTTTGCAAACCGGAATGGCAAATTCCTAAATGCGGAGTTAAAAATTGACAGCTCTTATTGCGATTGTCAACCCATCCAGTATTTTAACCTATCCATCAGTTGTATAGAAAGGTCAAATCTCTTGGCATTTGAGGTTGGGAAATCTGGCGTAACTGATATCTAACCCTTGACCTTTGATTACTATGGCAACTTGAAGAGGTCACTTCCGGTCACATGAAAGGTAGGACTTGGGAAATGGCCACCGATCTCGTCAAATATCTGGAAAAACGGACTTTACATCTAGTGAAATGGATCAACTAGATAAACCATATTAGGCCCACATGGGTTGTGCAGCGTCTTCTATTGAAGCGTTCGTCGAGGGCACTTCAGGTCAAGTTACTGGCGGGTGGATGCAAAATGTGATTTCGGACAAACACAAAATTTGGAATAATGGATAGTCACAGGACGTGTCGCCAGGAATGGCGGGCATTACACCCATTTGTTTACAAGGGTTGGTGTTGGGGATAGCACAGGTGATAGGTTGTAGTCAGCAGGGCGTGATTTTTGTCTAGCCTGACAAGAGTTACCACCTCCTGTATGGTATGAGAGTTAGAGCGTTAGACGTGATCGGGTTAGGTACAAATGAGTGAGTCAGTGAGTGAATCGTGCCCAACGCACATCTTAACGCAGTAGCTCTGATAATGGGGAGTGAGATCCCTACACACACACACCCACCTATATCTAGCTCCGAATGTCTTATTATGTCGATAGGTTAAAAGCACGGCTGAGATACACGGCTACATCCGAGAATCCACCGAATTCTCGGGTCTGAATGTTAGGTGTCGACAAATGCTTTCCTGTAGAGTCCTATGGTTGCCTTTTAGTCGCCAGACGTTGTCAATTTTCCCACCTCTTGCATATTGCTCCAATTTATTGCCCTCAGCCCTGTTCGTTCTTGTCCATGTGCAATGATCATCCATTCGTTCTGGTCCATCCCTAAGTGTCTTTGGACAGTCCAGGGTACTGTAATGCAACATATCCTGGAACTACTGTTTTACCGATTTGATCACATTTTTCACAGCCTCTGGGTGGTAACCCTAAATCCGATTCCGATGATGTCATTTCCATCTATGATATCAGTTACAATCTATATGCCATTAGCGGCATCCCCCGATGAGGGCACATCCGTGAAAGGACATCTTTTCGGACGATGACTTCACTTCCATCAAGGGTCAATGGCCAATGGTCAAAGAATGCCTCAATCAAGCCACTGAACTCAGTAGCTGCAAAAGTGACCTCTGAACTAGCAGTTTTTGGGAGCCGAAACAGGATCACGTTCGCACATGCACACAATTAATTTGCGGCAGAACTTCTCTCCAACATGGCTGCACCCTGTTAGGTTGACCATGCCGCCCCTCGGCATGAACTACTATTATTCAACTAATACTTTTGTATAATTTGAATGTATTATGTTCTTATGATTAAAATTAACTTCATTCCACAGTAAAATGCGACCGAATCGCTTGATTATCAAAGATGCCATTTCGTGAATGACTCATTATGTGATTGCCATATGCTACCCACGGCTGGCTCTTGTCTCTTCTGTGTGAGAGGCAAAGTTTCGCCAATACGCAAATTGCCGAATGTGAGATTGAGCATGTGTGTGCGATGATGTTATGGCATTGCGATAGAGCGTTAAGCCGTTACGATATAGCGTTAAGGCATTTAGACGAGTGTAAAGCGTAATGACAGGCACTGACGCGTGTCACTACCTTTCATTGATTGTCAATTTCATAGGATTTCACGTGATCATTTAAACCAATCAGAGCTTCTGAGCTATCTTACTAGGGTGTTTAGGCGCTAAGATAGGTGATTGCAGGGCATGACAGTGTTGCATCTATAAAAGCAACTCTAATTGCTTCGAGTTCGAAAGTACGTTCACCAGACACTACGATATGTGACACCAGAATATTATACATGGGTACAGAGAAATGAAGGGGCTTTTAGCCGATGCATACCCAGAAAGCGTACCGGCTGACATTGACAATCCATCGACTGATACGGCGACTCTACACACTGAAAACCAGGCTGAAAGCTCAGCCGCTGATAAGCAAACTACCTCCCAGGGAATGAAACGCAACATTAATAGGGTGGTGGAAAACGATGCCGGCGTACTGACAAGAAGTCGTATTACCCCACAGACAAATATACTGATTGTATATTCCTAAAACCATTTCGATAACCAAAAGATATCTCTGTGATGATTTCTATCCCAGCCAAGGCTGAGTGAGGAAGACGAAGATCCTACCTTATTTTGTCAAGTTGACAGTTACGTTAACCAGAGTGCCCTCGCGAGCCCTTCAATTTGAGATCATGCACGACCAAAGTGGACCCAATATTGTGCATATAGACCAATTTGACTGGGTGTAAGGTCTGTTTTTTTCCGAATTTTTGACGAGATGTCCGGCTGTTTTGTACGTCTTAGTTTTGCATTCACCCACCAGTCACGTGATCAGAAATGACCTCTCCAAGGTGTGATGACAACTCAAAGTCAAGGGTCATTTTCACTTCATTCATTCAACCCGATTTCCCAACCACAAATGCTAAGAGATTTCACATTTCTATGCTACTGATGGATAAATTAAAATGGACGGGTTGACAATCAGAACAAAAATCACTTTCAGTTTGTACCTCCGCTTTAGGAATTTGCAATTGAGTATGGGCAGGCCTGATTAGTAGGCATAACATACAACAATTCTTACTTTGGAATGAACTATAAGAATTGCAGTAATTTTGAAGTCTGTGTCGGGAAGCTAAATACAGACAAAATTGCAGTAATTTTGAAGTCTGTGTCGGGAAGCTAAATACAGAGCACGTTTGAAGCTCACCCTATAGAGCCTCAAGAATCATAAAATAGAATGAACTTTGTGCCCCCTCTTTGACGATGGAGGTAAATTGAGATACAATGCTGGAGAACCCTGTGACGGTCCAGTTTTGTGCTCCATGTTTTGAGGAAAAAACCTATCGGTATGTTTGATTCAATTTTGACTAGTCAGATCCTTCATTTTATTACCCATTTTTGTCCAGATATATTCATATCATGTGTGATAGACTATCATGCTCACAAAATCCAAATTTGGGCTGGTGACAACTACGACAGCCTAAATATGATGTGGAAAGTTCGAGTGTCAGTTCAGACTGGCAAGGTTCTCGGTCGACTCCGGCTTTATATATATGTAAATGTAATTGTACTCGGATGAGAAGTTGGCAGTATGGCGTCGTAAACTCGGCATAACAGTACACTTTCGTATGGATTAGTTCCGGCGGGTATTATTCAATTGGGGCTATAATCTGTATAAATATATTTTTTTGTCGCTACCATTCCTGCATTAAATGAAAGCTCGTGTAAAACCCAGAATACATGTGTAACACATAAATTGGTACTCACAGGGCTTTAGATCTCCCTAATTTGGGCACACCCTGTATTAGGTGTGGCAATTTTGTATACGCCCGTCAAATTTTGACAGGACGTATTATGGTATGGCATCGTCTGTCCGTCCACTTTTTCTCGTCAATGCAACTCGTCCTAGAGTTTACAATGGATTCTTTTGATATTTGGTGCACGTGATCGGTACCATGTGTATATGTGCACAAACTTTGTTATTTGCGCTGAAAACTTACCTCACTTCCACTCTTTGCATTTCTTGTTCTACATGAAATCATACAGTAAGAATTTAAATGACACAGTTATCTCCCCTGCTAGTCACCTGACTGTTCAATTACCCATAATTCATCCTTCTTGTTCCTACTGCTTCGTGGGTCAGGAAGTAAAAACATTGTCAGCTCCGTGAAAATTGCCTATTCCTAGCAAATCACTCACAGTTGGATTACCTCAGACGTCTGATATTCAGCAAGAAGTCCTTTGGGAAGTATTCTATAAGTTATCAGCGTAAAAATGGCTCAAAATATGTCTCAAATGTCATGCATGTCTTGTGGAGGTGACAAGCCTAGTTATGACCTTCACTCTACGTGTCCGCCTTGCCACCAGGGAAGAGTTTGTACATGGGACACGGCCTGTGAAGAATGTATTGTGTGGGCTCCCGGCATATTCCAGGTGTATCTGGTCGGTTCTCTGGCAGCCAACGAGGAAAATAATGTCGTTATGTCAACCAATCTCGCCAATGAGACGTATGTGGCTAGGTCTCCACGTACTAACGTAGTTGAGGAGACTAGGGGGTTTGTAAGTTCGTCAGCTGTGCCTACTCTAGTCGGCCTTGTGAACGTGAATAAAGATAAACAAACGCCCCCCCCCCACCCCGCTCATGATTCTTCCATTTCAGACCAGGCGAAGGGTCAATCAGGTAAGAGGTCGACCCGGTTGGTACAAGTGGAAGGGACGATCGAAGATATGGAATCTGGCACTACAACGACTGTGGAGGTGGAGGTTCCTATCGAGCGGACACCTGGATACGACGATGAGGGGAAATCGGAAACGGAGCCAGGCTTAGCGTGGGAAAGCCAGGGGACTCCGATCTCTCGATCGGAGTCAACTTATGATTACGAAAACTTAGGTAGCACTAGTGAGGGGCCTAATGTTAAGTTTTCATTTGGTTCCGGGGTTGGGAGAGTACCTTCCTCAACGCTGTTGAGGCCTGGACTTCCCGGTCGTTCGGTTACTCCGTTAACTGTTACGACTGATTTGTCTGACTACTCTCAACCTGCTTCCGGTTTCTCTGGTGGCCTTCCTCGTCCCCTTGCCGAGACGTTTGTGTCTACGAGCCTTCTGGGCCACCAGAGATTGAGGTTCCCACAACAGCGGCAGTATGGTATGTATGCAGGTACCTATGATATGTCAAATTATTTGCCTGCCTCTGAGACGCGATATAAAGATCCCTCTCAAGTAGGTCAAATTATGCGGCATCCGGTTGCTAATCTGTCTTCGCCCTTGCGTGGCTTAGCTCAGATATCTGCTTCCGGTGGTATTCGAGGTACGGGACCGGCTATGCTTCGTATGATGCGTCCTCCTATACGAGCTTCCGGTCGACCTTGAGTGCCAGTTCACCGACCATTACAGTGGCCGTGCTCACGGTCATTTGTAAGGTCCCCGAGTGTGAACACACCTGGTCAGGCCCTGCTTCCGGTCCACTCTCAAGTGACGGATCCTACGTTGGCTGCCATTCTGCGCGGAATGGAACAGCAACGTGAGGAGATGAAGGAAGTGAGAGAGATGATGACCAGCCAAATAAGGAACGGTACATCCCCGCATCCGGTTTTGGCTGAACAGTCTAGGAAACCGGAAGCTAATTTGTCGAGGTCTATCCCTTCCATTACTCCTCGTTGGCAGGAAGCCCCGGAAGCTATGGAAGTGGATAGGGACCAGTACGGTAGCTCTAAATTGAATGAACCTACCAATACTGATCCAGATGCTAGGAAATATTATGAATTAATTTCCGGCATCTATGACTTGATTCCTGATATGCAGCTTCCGGTCCCACATGCGGGGGATATTGAAACTGAATCAGGAGAGTCAAATCGGGTTACGAGATCGGCAACCATGCTTCCGGCCTCAACTGCTATTCATTCTATTTGCCACTTGTTCCATAGAACTTTAGCAGAACCCGCTACGCAGGAGGAACGTGCAGTCAGGCTGAGACCTAGAGCTCGCTTCCGCCCTGCAGGATCTTCTGGTCCGTTCCCAGTACAGAAGCCAAACATACGATCTTATGGCGTACATGACTCACCGTTTAGCTTCCGGTCTGCAGAGGTGAACGGCGATTTTCAGTATTTGTGTCCTGCTAATACTAAATTGCCTAGTAATCCGGATGTTCCGTTTACGAACAAACAGGCCGCTGTACTAGAGGAAACTAGTGGCGATTACGAATCACCTTGACTGGTTTCTTAAAGCCATAAAGGATGGTTTATTTTCGCTGTCGGGTGCGGAAAGTCAGGAACAGTTACAGGAGGGTATTAACCTCGTTCTTGACTACCAGAAGATTGCTTCCGGTGCAGTAGAAGATTTACTGGTACACAATGCCTACTTATCTTCTATGCTGGTGCATTTAAGGAGAAAGGCCTTCGTTCCTTTAATGCACGATTACACACCGGAAGCAGTAAAGAGGAGTCTACTAGAGACGTCTACGGCTCCGTCTTTACTGTTTGGTGATGCTGTTGCCGAAGTTCGACCTGAAATGGATCGTATTGAACATGACAGGTCGGTCGCTTCCGGTGCTTCGTCCAAAAGACCTATGGCTTCCGGGTCGGGTCCAAAGGCGAAGAAGGCTAAGAAGAACCCGCCTAGTTCCAAGGCTACTAAGGGTGCTTCCGGCCAACAGCAGAGCCAAGCGCCTGCTTCTTTAGAGCCTAGGTTATTGAGCTTTGGCCATAAGAAGCAGGGTAAGGGGAAATCCAAGCAGTCAAAGAAGAATACCTGATGTCTCGGGCCGTACCAGTTGGCTTCCGGTATGGCGGGAACACCGAGACATAATGTTTCCAGTTCCCCAACAACTAGACCTTCCGGTAGGGAGAAGGCTGCAGTTGTTTTGGAGGAACTGGATAAGGATCGGGACGGAAGCGTGGGTCATTCGAACTATCAGATACGGCTATCGCCTATTGTTCGATACGCTTCCTCCCTTGACTGCATATCCCCTTCCGTCTCGTATTCCATTACGAACGGGTCATCTATCAGCGATACAGTCCTCTGTGGACAAGCTGATAGAGCTTCCGGTTTCGGATACAACACCCGGGTTCTATTCGCCGGTCTTTCTGGTCCCCAAGAAAGACACGTCCGAGATGCGCATGGTTATCAACCTAAAGCGCCTCAACAAGGACTACCTCACTCCACCGCCACACTTCCGCATGGAGTCCTTCCGGTCTATCCGGACAGTACTCAAACAAGGGGAATGGCTGACTTCTCTGGATTTAAGGGATGCATACCTGCATATCCCGATACGTCTAGAGGACAGGAAGTTCATGGTCGGCAAACGACGCTTCCAAATTCAAGTGCTTCCGTTCGGCCTATCCACTTCCCCTTGGGTGTTCACACGAGTGTTTACACCAGTGGCACAATTCCTGCACAGTCTAGGTATAAAGTACCACTTTTATATCGACGACTCCCTGCTAAGGAATGCCTGCAAAGAGCAGTTAATCCTAGACATCCAGTTTGTCTTAAGGATATTGACTTCCTGGGATACATCCCACACGAAGAGAAGTCAGAGCTGACTCCGTCGCAAAGGCGCAAATTTCTGGGGGTGGAATACGATACGCTTCTAGCTCTCGCCAAACCCCCAGAAGATCGATGGCAAAAGATAACAACGAAGATACCTCAATTCCTCAAGTTATCTCAAGCCAGGGCTTTACACTTTGCTGCGATAATCGGCCTCTTGACGTCAACACAGGACGTAACACCAAGAGGGCGATTGCAGCTTCGTCCCTTAATGATTTACTTCAATCACCAATGGGTCGAAAGGCAGTTGAATTCGTGGATACCTGTAACACCGCTTGTCAAACAATGCCTCCAATGGTGGCTGGGTCCACTCAACGTTATGCCGGGTGTGTCCCTACTTCCGTTTCGTCCGTCACATCACCTGTTCACGGACGCATCTATGGAAGGATGGGGAGCCCACCTCGAGTCCAGGTCGACATCCGGGTTATGGACAATCGAGGAACGCTCGTACCATATAAATGTGTTGGAGTTTATGGCAGTGACACATGCCATCCGCACGTGGGTGAGCGTATTGACCGACAAGAACCTGCTAGTTGCGACGGACAACACATCAGTCGTGTCCTACATCAACAAGCAGGGGGGGACGAGATGTCCGCAATTACAAAGCCAAGCGGAAATCTTTTTCGGTCTGTGTTGGGACAACAACATATCAGTGTTGGCCAGACACATCCCGGGAATTCTGAATGTCTTAGCGGATTCGCTTTCACGACGTAATCAGATAATTCCCACAGAGTGGCAACTTCACCCAGCCATACTAAAACAAATAGCTCATGTCTGGGAGATGCCACACATAGATCTGTTTGCCACTCGGCACAACAATCTATTGCCCCTGTTCATGTCGCCGGTCCCGGATCCGTCGGCATATGCAGTGGACGCCCTATCGCAGGACTGGTCAAGGATGGTAGCATATGCGTTCCCTCCTCCAGCTATCCTAGCGAAGGTACTCCGGAAGATCCACGAGCACACTTGTGTCGTTTACCTGATTGTTCCGTGGTGGCCAGCAAGGCCGTGGTTCCCGGACTTACTGGATCTTCTGGTAGATGTACCAAGACAGCTTCCGGTGTGGCACAATCTACTGCGCCAGCCCGGAACGTTGAAATTCCACAGCCAGCCAGGACTGTTCCACTACCACGTGTGCAAGTGCTCAAGAGACACTTCGCTCAGGCGGGATTTTCAGCGGAAGTTGGGCGCCGAATGGCACAATCAATTCGACCGTCCTCTTCCGCTGTATACAACTCAAAGTGGGCAATCTTCGATCTTTGGTGTGGAGAGAGGGATATAAATCCATCCTGCGCCACTATCCCTGAAGTAGCAGAGTTCCTATTGCACCTGTTCCGGGATAGGGGCCTGGTACCCGCTACGGTCGAAGGTTATAGGGCAGCCATTGCTCAACCTATTCTTCTGGGTACTGGGATTAATCCCTCGACTGATCCAAATTTATCTGCACTAATCAAGTCATACAAGATATCTGGTCAGTCGGCTGTTCCGAAATTACCTAAGTGGGACTTAGCCTTAGTACTTCGGCAATTAGGAAAGCCACCTTTCGAGCCAATAGAACTAAAAATGTTATCGTACAAAACTTCGTTTTTGTTGGCTCTTGCCTCGGCAGCTAGGGTGTCAGAGCTGCATGCGCTCGATAGAAGGAATGTCAGACACTCTAGGGACTGGAGCAATGTAGTTCTCACAACAGTTCCTGAGTTTGTGGCCAAGAATCAAGCCCTCTACGATTCCATATCTCGAGAGTTCACAATTCCAGTCTTATCTGATTTCCTTTCGTCCGGTCTTGAATCAGACATGTTGATGTGTCCGGTTCGTGCACTTGCGTGTTACCTGAATCGTACAGAGGAGATCAGAGCGGGAAGGAGGCGTTTGTTTATCCCTTTCGATCCCAAAGCCAAACAAGAAATAAGCAAAAATACTATCTCAAGTTGGCTCAAAAGCACGATTCGGCTAGCGTACTCCACGGCTACGGATAGACAAGCCACGCTTGTAAACGTTTCGGGTCACGAGATTAGGGCACTAGCGGCATCATGGCCTCTGTGGACTAACAGATCAGTGACCGACATTATGAGGGCGTGCTACTGGAGGTCAAACACGACATTTGCCTCTTTCTACCTCCGGGACATGACGTTAGCATGTGACGACCTCTATTCCATCGGCCCACTTGTGACCGCACAGCGGGTGTCTGTGGGACCGAGGCCAGCAAGATAGCAAGATAAAGTCCGGGCGTACAGTTTTAACCCTGCTTGCTGGTGAGTGCATTTTTTCTCTCGCTCCCTTTCGAAAAAAGGGGGGGGCGTATTTTGCAACTCAGCCTTGAAGTCAGAGTAGCGACAGAGGTTCCCTGTGTACCATAGCCATACAGGTTATTGCTGTTGTATGATCTCATGGATCCTCTTTGAGGTAGAAGATCGATGATTTCTACTCTGTACTAGTCACTTGTTCATGGCATTTATCACTTACCACGGATTGTATCAGTTTGCCCACCAACCTTACGGTGGCATTCTATGCAAAGAGTGGAAGTGAGGTAAGTTTTCAGCGCAAATAACAAAAAAAATTCACAGGTAAATTTTCTGTTATTAAGCTAAAACTTACCTCACTTCCAGTGATGCCCACCCACCTCCCCTCTGTGATACATCCTAACCATGGATCGCAGTGGAAACAAGAAGGATGAATTATGGGTAATTGAACAGTCAGGTGACTAGCAGGGGAGATAACTGTGTCATTTAAATTCTTACTGTATGATTTCATGTAGAACAAGAAATGCAAAGAGTGGAAGTGAGGTAAGTTTTAGCTTAATAACAGAAAATTTACCTGTGAAATTTTTTTTTCGGCCCAATTCGACGTTTTCTTGAGTTACTTCCCTTGATTTTGGTGTGAAATCCTTGTATTTGGCACCTACTGTGTTCGTCCACGCAACTCTTTCCAGAGTTTTTCAATGGATTCTTCTGAAATTTGGTACACATGATCGGTACCATGTGTAGATGTGCACGAACCTTTTTCGGCCCGATTCAACGTTTTCTTGAGTTACTCCCCGTGATTTTGGTCTGAAATCCTTGTATTTGGCACCTACGGTCTTCATGAATGCAACTCATCCCAGAGTTTTCAATGGATTCTTCTGAATTTGGTACACATGATCAGTATCATGTGTAGATGCGCATGAACTTTTTTCGAACCAATTGGATGTTTTCTTGAGTTATCCCCCTTGATTTTAGTCTGGAATCCTTTTATTTTGCATTTTTTTTTAAATTAGGTACACATGATAGGTACCAAGTGCACAAACTTTTTTTCGCGTTGATTTGACAGTTTCTGGAGTTACTCCCCTTGATTTGAAATCTTTTATTTGCCACCTACTGTCCTCAAGAACACAACTCGTCTCAGACTTTCCGATGGATTCTTTTGAAATTTGGTACATATGATCGTTACCATGTGTAGATGTGCACAAACTGTTTTTGAGACGATTCGACGTTTTCTTCAGTTACTCCCCTTGATTTTAGTCTGAAGTCCTTGTATATGGCACCTGTTATTTCGACCCCATTCGACATTTTCTTGAGTTATTCCCCTTTATTTCGCACCCACTGTCCTCGTGAATGCAAATCCAGGTAGGGTCATTTGTATTGTTAACCTTTGCATCAAAACAACATTCAGGAGATAAAAATGTTGTTTATCAACTATTTTTTTACGGGCGTATTTTGGGTTCAATTGAACTCTTAAGGATGGGACAGATACCGTGGAGGATGAGCAATCGGGAATCATCCCTGTACTCCGGGAGCCAAACCTCAGTTTGAGCCTTGGCGTGGAATCCACCTAACGTTTTTTGATGGATTATATATCCCTGTGTGTGCAGATTCAGAATCCGGATAATGCCAGCCTGGCAACCTTGGGGAAATCAAAATATCCAAGATGGCCGCCAGCATGACCGCTGTATATCGCTTAGATTGATCGCTATATGGAATCGAGCTATATATTTTTGGTCTACGAGTGCTCAAGAAATGGTGTATAGATTTATTAGTACTTCATACCACTAATAATACTACCTCCAGCTTATCTCAACAGTAGTTGGGTGGAACTGACATTCTGCGCATGCGCAGTTGAAAAAGGGTATTTTAATGGACATTTTGGGGTCGAGACGGACCCATAGTGGGCGTTCTGATCGTGGAGGTGCGTCCGACTGGGCTAATGTGTAGTGCGTTTTCAACATTCTGCTGGGAAAATGGGCACTGGAAGCAACGTTTTGGTGTCGAGGTGGACCGATTGGGCTGTATGAGGTATCAGTTTGAAGCATTCAACTGGATGGGTTGCAAGGTGGAACCGACGTCATTCTGCGCAGAAAAAAAGGTTATTTGAATAGATGTTTTGGGGTAGCGATGGACCAATAGTGGACTGATTGGGCCATAAGTGGTGTCATCGTGAAAAAGCTCTCTGGTGGAACCATCCGACTGGGTTTCATCATTCTGCGCATGCGCAGTCTGGTCGTAGTATAGAAAGCAGACATTGTGGGACCATCCGTAGTCGTAATAGGCCATGTAGGGTGTCGACCACGACTCGAGGGATGTTCACGTCATCTGTGAAGTCATTGGTGACATCATCAGTAAGAGTGGTAGGTGTGAAGGAGAATGGCCAGTGACGCGTGCCCAACGCCCGGTGGTTCCGTTTTCTCATGAAAACATCCACTTTGTGGAAATGCTCTAATAAGGAAGTAGAGGACGTTCATTTCTAGAGGTTGAATTTTTTTTTATGGTTAGATATCGGGTCAATAAAAGATAATAAATGAAACAAAATTGTGGGGTCATCAAACTCGTTATAAAAATATGGCAGCCATGTGTATGTGTATCACTGAATATCTATAACATTGAATGCATAGCGAAATTTGACTTTTTTCTTGCTTGAAACTTGGCCGGTTGTGAAAAATTCTACAAATCCGCATGTTATAGCCCCATAAGTGCATGGAAATGAACATGCTCTACTCCCTTATCCGACATCTTGTCAAACCCAGCAGATGATCTGTCAATGCGGTTAAAGAATAGAAGGCCAATATAATTGATTTTTTCACAACAGAGATTTATACTGATTCACTTCAGGAGCATTATATATTGTACATACAAAAAGGATGCAGAACAAATTGCGCAGCAAATTGGGCGGTAACAACTATATATCAAGTTAACATTGCTGCAAGAATCTCAACATACAAAATATGCCTTGGCAATAACCTTGCCTACCTTAACAATGATTCAGAAAGTGGAAACTTTGCTAAATTTTAGCTGTAATTAGGGCCTTTGTAATAAATCCTAATCCGCATAATGAATCGATAATAATCTATTAATTTAACAATGTTGAAATGGTGCCTTTTAGTTCTGCAACAAACTAAAAATCTGTGTTTTGTGATTCAGGGCAGCACATGGTGATGCTGCTGAAACGACCTCTCCATCAAATGTCTGTATACGGATCATGACATCATTGTCTGTATACGGATACATGTATTGTATATACTTAAACAGTGGAAAGAGTGGTAATTTTGTGGTTGCCACTAATGAAAATGCTGATAAAAATTGGTTTCATTCATTGCATATGTTTTGATATTAGGAGTGAATGATGATAGTTTTGTTGTCCAAGCACTTCACCATGTTTGCTGAACATAACAGCTGTCGAAGGCCCATGAAATTGTCCAACCCACCTTCGCATGGCAGACAATAGGGCAGACACATTTTTGGAAGCACTCGCTATCTAAGCCTGCTTCAATATAGGGAGACCATGAGAACTTCTCTTTTTTTTTATATTGATTTGTGCTCTTTTGTCAAAGAAAATTTGTCCATTTAATTACCAGGTTAATTCTTAGCAAAATTATGAGCACTGTCATACTAAAATGAAATAATATTCCTTGGATTGTCACTCGGGCATACATCTGATACAACTCTTCTCCACAGAATCTTTGGTGTTTTATACATATGCTAACGTAACTAATATAAACATACATATTCGTTACACGTACAATGTTTGTAAGTATCTTGATAATGCTATTGCTTTTATTCACATAATGAAACTTGTATGAAATACGAATGTGGAAAATTAACTTTGATCTGGAAAAAAAAATACATAAAACAGAATAGAGAAAACATTCTCACTTTTAAGCGCAGCACAGTGCACAGGTATTTTTGATATGCTAGCTTTATATAATGACCTCCAAGGTAGTAGGAGATTGCTCTCTATGTGCTCTCTACCTTTTAACTCTCTAGGTCTTGGTCAAGAGCCACCATTGTTGCCAGACACATCGTTTCATCATGAATATACATATTTGAAGTACGACCCTTATACCTTGATAGGCTGATGGCTCCATGTGTATACAGCAAAGTGTGACTGCATTCCTTTATTGCTATAACTATATTCATCAGGCGAGACTATAGTAGAGTTTTTGGACAGAGATGACTATGATAACATGATGGAAGCACAGAAAACTATTGAAACATTGTACCTCGGAAGACCAGCTAAACACGAATACTGCAGTTACCTTGAGTAATCAAGTACCTGCAGTGATCTCTACATCAATCCTGTTAACATTTGGTATAAATCATCTACATCCAATGTTCTCAATAGCCTACAAGTGTACGACATCTACACACCAAAGTCCCCATTTCTTTCTTTGTCAGATGTGTGTTGTGTTTTCGCAATAAAGCATGTAATATAGTATAGTTTAGTTTAGCCTCTATATTATGATCTGCCTCACTTTACAGCTGAATATTGATATACCGTGAGCATGCCTGGATATTATATCAGTACATCACTGAATGGAATTCTGTAACACTTGTGCCTATTACATCCAGCTAACCATGCGTATAATATCTGAAATTTTTTAGCATGATTATGTTAAATCTACACGTGTAGGTGTTCATTTGAGAGATTCTATTTTACAAGTCGGGTGAGAAAAGGGACGCTTGCCTTCATACAATTGAATAAACAAACAAACATAAATTACAAGATGGAATTTCTTTCTCAAGTTTAACTGTTGTTTCCATCGTGAAATTCATTAACAAAGCAACTCCAAATAGACCTATATCCATGTATGTTTCACACAGCCTGTCTCAGATGTCAAAATTACCCCCATTTGAGAGACCACAATGTCCACTGATATTGGCATGTTGCCAACTGAGACCAGAGGCACTTTTCAACCAAGTAAAGGTTGTCAATTGGTTACCATATTGTTCACCCTTTCGTTGTAATCATTGTTGATAATCAATTTTAGTAGAGCAATAGAATAATAATAATGTTTTCATAGGCCGGCTCAATGGTTACTTGATGCAGTTAGTGTGGGGAATTTAGGGCGCAGGCTTCCCTCTTGCCCTGAAATATAAACTTTTTCAAAGTAACTGTGCTCCAAATAACCAATGAGCACACCTATGAAAACATTATTTCTCAAATAACCTTCCACTAGTGTCCTTGGCTCAAACATCCTCACAGGAAACTGGGCAACTTTGCTGTATTGAAGCAAAAAGAAGACTGGTGGTGTACTTGCTGTTGTCATACATGTCGTAAGAGACCAAGGTGGTTTGACTAGGAGTAGTGTTCAGAACTACCCCAATATGCTATAAGATTTATCTTCAATAAACTTGTACCATACTGAATCACCATCCTAGTAACATTGACCCATCACAGCAATGAGATGAATTTGACAACTTCCAAAAGAAAAAATGAACAAAACATAATAATACTCTACATATACTTGAGCAACTAGTTTCTAAATTTACAGTATCACAAAATACAAAATAAGTTCAACTTTGCGCTCGCTATACTTGGTTTGAGCTAATCTATCTACAGAGTTTAAAGCAAAGATAACCATATCACTATACAGATCACAGAAATACTGCCTTGTTTCTATGGCTAGAAAGGAGCATTGACAACTCAATCGTACTATATACACATATACAGTCTGGTTAAGAGAAGAAAAGACAAGGCAATAACAATGCTTACACACTGACTATTGTGTAACCGGGATTTTTCTTTTGCCGTAATGACCCGGCGCACAATGGGTTTCACTTGTGCCCCGGTGTTCAAGTAGCAAGCACCGGGTGTTCATGCCGATCAAATCCGGGGTAATATTTGACATGAACACCTCCCTAGTTTCAAGAGACACACTGACTTCTTTGTCTGGCATGGGCATTCGTCTGCGTGAATCGCCTGGTCGCCTTCAGGAATTAGCAGGTTTTCATGTAGAAATAAGTGGGTGAGTGTTAAAGTAATTTATTAACCCGTACCCGGTGTTCAAGTGATTTATCAAACATTTTAAGATTAATCATTGAAAGAATGAACAATGTCCGTTGAAGTGTGCGACGGGAGATAACTCGTATGAAAATGATACAAAAGCCTTTTGATATCGAACTTTCAAGTGAAATTTGGAGAAACACAAGCTCAATTCATCTTCACATTTCAAGTTAAATGCTACACTAGCGTTCCGTCACGTGTAGTGTTCGACTTGGATATGCGAAGATGGCTCAATTGAGCACCACTAAATCACAAGTCAGCTTTGATAAATGTCAAGTCAAATACAGAATTACTTTCCATTATTGGAGTGACAAGCTACATGTATCGTTATAGGATCTGCATGGAAATACGCCATGTAAATATCACACTTTGGTTTATTTTGCTGCCAGTCACATACCTTCTTGTCGAGTGACACCAGCGTCGTCGCGGTCGTGCATTCTTGCTGTAGTTTCACTGAATCCCGTCACAATTTCTTTTTGTGAGCGTTACACTATATGCCTTCTGATATACATACATTAAAACAGCGACTGCCTCAAATATAGGTCTAATCTTTGGTTGTCGCCTGCTGAGCGTTGATTGCAGACTAAGCAGTCAAAATATGACGCGTCTGTATGTCGTAACGCATCAATTTTCTGCCGTACGTATATGTGTGGGTACAAGTCAAATGTGTACCGGTAAACGTGAATTTCTGTCAGACATTCCCTTAATTATAGGCATGGTATGAGATCATGCGTATGAACATAGGGATATGTAATTTGTATGTCTGCATATTTTGCTTCATATGCGTTTCACGTAATGTAGTTGTGACACGTATATATATCAATTACATATATCTTTTTGTTACAAATCTTTGTAACGATAACGTGAGAGTTACGGACCAGTCAACCGGGTTCTGGAAGTTATGTTTCGTATGCAGATGTGTTGTTTGTCCTGAAACAACCATGATGTGTTACACAATATGGCCATTGTGTAAGTTATTTATCGCCTTCGACATTGGGGTACATGCAGAATGAACACTCACACCAGTCGGTATTCAAATCGGACTGGTGTGAGTGTTCATTCAGCATGAACCCCTCTGTCTCAGGCGATAACTATTACTGATTATAAGTAGCAATAATTTACAGTAGATAATGCTGTGCAGATAAGGGACTGCCCAAAACATGCATCATACATCTTTAGAGGTGGCGTGGGGAAAGGGGGAGTAACTTTGAGTGATACAACATATTTCTATAAGGAACCACTATTTGGGCACTATACATGTTCCACTCATAGTTTGTCCTATTTGGAATGAAAAATGCACTAAATAGGAATACATGTGTACCAGCGAAGTCCTGTTCTAGCTTTTAAATAACTGGTGCAAAGTGGAATACTCCTAAGTAGGAAGCTGCTTCGATACAGAGAACACAGAATATAGAGAAGGTAGTCCGCTGGTGGTTTTGGGCTTTGGCTGCCATTTTCCATGTTTTTGCCTGTTTTTCCCAGTAGGTCATCTCCCTTCCCTAGGTTAAGAGATAGGGTATTACTTCTTCTAGCCGAGAATTTTGTACAGCAACATTCATTCATTTTGATAGACATTGTGATTATCTTCAAACAGAAAGTTAAGTACTAGTCAGATAATTTTTAGATGAATATGCTTCAAAACCGGGGCTATTCGGTATGTTTTCTGGGTTATCAAATGGAGCATGGGTCAGTCCATTTAACAGTGTCTACAGCTAAAACATGCACATCAACCTATACTTTTTCTTTGTTTTTCCTCGTATTACACAATTATAAATGCAAAAATTAAACATTCAAAAAGTTAACTACTTTTATTTACCACCAGCGGATATCCCTAAGTATTAAATCTTCATTCATTTACCAGTACCCTCATCAAAGGCTTCAAGGAACAACTCATGCAAAAACATTTTCAGCTTTAAAGGTTATACCAAATGACTCTATACTGCTTTGCATTAAAACATACCCAGTAGTGTTCCAAACAACAAATTAGTATTTTTTTCTCGAAAAATTTCGTCGGAGTGGGTTTTAGGACACGAATAGCACACATGTGGGGGAAAACGTATTGGAGCCGTGACCTCTGGTGCATGACGTCACAACCTGATAGTCTATGACGTCGGGCATGGTTACGAAAGATTCACCCAACCGTGGGAGTTCTAGCGTGATGTCGCTGACATTTTGACGTCACAACAGGCATTTGAGCAAGATCGTAATCAGGTTGTGACGTCACAGGTCAAGCGGTCACAGCTTTCGCCGTTTTGAAAGGGGCATGAAATTGTCGCACTTTACTGCTGCTATTTCCAACCTTGGGCAGTTTGAAAAAATACAAAAATGTAAAACAAGTCTATATAATCACCTCTACAACAATTTAGCACAAAAAAGTAGCAGATTTTGAGACCATTTTGTATAACCTTTAAAGTACATTGAAAATGTATCAACATTGGGACAAACGCAGACAAGTGATGTCAGAATTACTTCATACTAATGTACTCTTTTAAGACTAGGAGATGAAGAAATCTGTTACAATATACACCTATATACACACGGACATCAATATCTACACATATACACATCAGTATTGCTTTCAAAAATCATACACTGACCAGTAATCAGAGAGAATGCTCTCCCAACTGTACAACAGCACCATGGCAGTGGTCAGTTTAGTCAATCAATCCACACACAATTTTGTACCAAGTAGCTGGAAGCACAACATCATAGACTTACATATCTCTTACATGTTGATGTAACAATAACCGAACTCAAAATATCACTGAATCTAGTAAAACTATTACCAAAAGAAATCTACTGATAGCATATTCTTCATGAATAAGGAAACAGTCCTGAGGCAATAAGTATGGTTTTGCACCAATAAAATGAATCATGAAGGGATCATTAAAGCTCTACTACCATCACTACCACCGTATAGTCGAACACACATAAGGAATAATGTGTGTAACACAGTTTCATTCAAGGTTTACACATGTATGGATATAAGAAATGTAGATTTTAACTCTTTTAAGTTAAGTATTTCTGAGCAGAACTTAGTTCACACAGGACTCTGACAGTAGTCCTGGTAAGGGGTTGAGTTTTGTAGTTGTCAAAGACATTTTCTACATCGATATTACGTCTCGAAATCTCATATGAGAACATCAATTCCAATACATTCATATTATCTATTCACCAAGATAACAGAGTATTCTTTGCAAACATTTCTTTTTTGGTAAGGTATTTTAATCACCACTAGATTATAGTATGTCAGCTCATAAGTTCACTAAAAAATGAAATTCAAGCAGTGTTTATCAACAGTAGGGCCAAATACAGATGTTCTTGTTACAAGTGAGACAACTGACTGATTTAAATATGAATATATATACCAAATATACTAACTTATAACAAGACCTGTCCAGGTTAATATATCCTTTATATTGTCAGCGGGTTTTGATTTACATGTAAAAGTGTAGGACAGATCTCACAGGGCACAAATTTGAAGAGGAGGAGAAATGTAGGTATTTGCAAGTCGAGGGCAATGAAATGCATGTGAGAAGCTGTATTTGCCAATATTGATAGATTCGATTAACTACTGCCTTCTGTATCTACTAGCCGTTCACTTATATTTACACATTTAAAAGATGAAAATTAAACATGTAGACCTACATAAAGGTTCCCATAACAATCTGTTTGTATTCAGTGGACAGCACCCTTTACAACTATAGGGTAAATAAAATTCCATGATATATGGTAGCTTGACGTAAACTAACATGAAGCGCATACCCTTAACCATTTCACCCAAAAACAAAAATTATACATGGCGCCAGTTTATGAATTTGCCTTCATAGTTATCAGTCAGTAACCATGGAAACAGTATTTATATGAATGGAAGATCGAATAAACGAGATATGTGGCATAGTGTCTATATATAAGAAATGAGAAATGAAATAATTTAACAAAGTTTAGGTTATAGGAAGATCTGTCCAGTGTATGATATAAACATGGTAAACAAAACAAGTTGAACTATATTTAGTACAGAAATTGATTTTTTTTATCCCAATACAACTACATCTTCTCAGTAGCATAATATACTGCATTTATTAAAATAAATAAGTAATTTCTCGAATAATTGACACCACCCTACAATAATTGTTGTGATGTTCAATCTGTAAAAGCAATCATGACATGCTGATAAATCTCAACATTATAAATAACAATGGTGTGATCAAGATTAAAATTATTAAAATGCGTGCAAATAGCACCTTGGTGCACTTTGAACCCAGTTTTTCGATGCCCAACAAGTAGCGGTTTACTCCACTTCAATAATACTGACATCACTCTGTAAGTTTAAAACTCTTTTTTTGACGTTCTCCTTTGTGGCAAGCCATGTTCGAGGAGACAGTAATCTGGTGGTTGTCCTGCAAACCACAAGAAAATCTCTGTAAATCTCAACTGGCTGTTGTCAGGTTTGAAACAACATTGCTGTAGCAAATAAAAACCTAGGTCAGCATGTCTGTGTTAAAATCTCAATAGATTGAATTGTTGAAGAGTCAATTTGAGACCAAGTCGCCCTTCTCAGTATGGGCTGTCCGAATGCCCAAATATGGCCACAGGGAAATGTTTGATGTGTGTCTGCCACTGAGGAGACAGCTGGAAGAATTTCACACCGGACCACTCCATACCATCCACTGTCACTGAAAAACAAAGAAAAGATGATTTAAGAGCTAGCATGGACAAATTAATCTCATAGCATGGTACTCTATGAGCAGAAGGATAATGCTGGAATTTTCCTTCGGATCTTTATCAGGGCCGTAGCCAGGATTTACTGAGGGGTGGTTCGCCTTCACTCCAAAAGGACACATCAGGGGGTTCGCTGTATGGGAAAAGGGGCAAATAGGAGGTTCGCTTCAGTTTGAAAAGGGCATTTATATGACAAAAATATATAATATTTCCGAAAGGGAGGTTCGCCCGAACCCAGAAAACCCCCCTTGGCTACGGGCCTGTTTATATACGCCAAAAGTCTCCCAAGACAATAACCCTTTCAAAGGTTAGTTCCCCTGACAAAAGTGACCTGCTGATGATCAGTTAGACATGTTAGAACGGTTAAAATCTGTACATGTTGTCTTTGAAAGGCTAGAAAAAAAACGCCGGAACCCTATCTCTACATAGGAACCCGCTCTACAATGCACACTTCAGGATTATTTTTCAAGTTCTATAGTAAAATCAATAAAATAGCATACAAAATTAGGTTTTATTGCAAAAGAATGTGCTTCTTCTTTAGCTTGAAATGTCCAAATTAAACGGCGGAAATAAACTTTGCTGATCACCATTGGCAGTTTCAATTATCTGGGGAATTTTCACTATGCTTTAGTCTTAAACTTTACCATCATGTAATTTAAAAATACAGCTCGGATCAGATTTTTGATGAAATTTTTCCATTTCTGCGGCTGGCTGCAGACACGCCCATCAAACAGGGTGTGGGGAAAATTGCATATTTCACTCCAATTTTTATGGTGTATATATAGGACTAAGTCATTGTGTAGATGGTAGATTCAGGACTAAGTCTTTGTGTAGATGGTAGATATAGGACTAAGTCTTTGTGTAGCTGGTCGATATAGGACTAAGTCATTGTGTAGATGGTAGATATAGGACTAAGTCTTTGTGTAGATGATAGATATAGGACTAAGTCAATGTAAAATGGTAGATAGGACTCAGTCATTGTGTAGATGGTAGATATAGGACTAAGTCATTGTGTAGATGGTAGATATAGGACTAAGTATTTGTGTATATGGTAGATATAGAACTAAGTCTTTGTATAGATGGTAGATATAGGACTAAGTCATTGTGTAGATGGTTGATATAGGACTCAGTCTTTGTGTAGATGGTAAATACAGGACTAAGTCATTGTGTAGATGGTAGATATAGGACTAAGTCATTGTGTAGATGGTAGATATAGGACTAAGTCATTGTATAGTTAGTAGATATAGGACTAAGTCTGTGTAGATGGTAGATATAGGACTAAGTCTTTGTATAGATGATAGATATAGGACTAAGTCATTGTGTAGATGGTTGATATAGGACGAAGTCGTTGTGTAGATGGCAGATATAGGACTAAGTCATTGTGTAGATGGTAGATATACGACTAAGTCATTGTATAGTTAGTAGATATAGGACTAAATCTGTGTAGATGGTAGATATAGGACTAAGTCTTTGTATAGATGATAGATATAGGACTAAGTCATTGTGTAGATGGTTGATTGTATAGATGGTAGATATAGGACTAAGTCATTGTATAGAGGGCAGATATAGGACAGTCTTTGTGTAGATGGTAGATATAGAACTAAGTTATTGTATAGATGGTAGATATAGGACTCAGTCTTTGTGTAGATGGTAGATGTAGGACTAAGTCATTGTATAGTTAGTAGATATAGGACTAAGTCTGTGTAGATGGTAGATATAGGACTAAGTCGTTGTGTAGATGGTAGATATAGGACTAAGTTTTTGTGTAGATAGTGGATCTAGGACTAAGTCTTTGTGTAGATGGCAGATATAGGACTAAGTCATTGTGTAGATGGTAGATATAGGACTCAGTCATTGTGTAGATCGTAGATATAGGACTCAGTCTTTGTGTAGATGGTAGATATAGGACTCAGTCTTTGTGTAGATGGTAGATATAGGACGAAGTCATTGTGTAGATGGTAGATATAGGACTAAGTCTGTGTAGATGGCAGATATAGGACCAAGTCTTTGTGTAGATAGTAGATATAGGACTAAGTCTTTGTGTAGATGGTAGATATAGGACTAAGTCTTTGTGTAGATGGCAGATATAGGACTAAGTCATTGTGTAGATGGTAGATATAGGACTAAGTCATTGTATAGTTAGTAGATATAGGACTAAGTCTGTGTAGATGGTAGATATAGGACTAAGTCTTTGTATAGATGATAGATATAGGACTAAGTCATTGTATAGATGGCAGATATAGGACTAAGTCTTTGTGTAGATGGTAGATATAGAACTAAGTTCTTGTATAGATGGTAGATATAGGACTCCGTTTTTGTGTAGATGGTAGATATAGGACTAAGTCATTGTGTAGATGGTAGATATGGGACTAAATCTGTGTAGATGGTAGATATATGACTAAGTCATTGTGTAGATGGAAAGTCTGTGTAGATGGTAGATATAGGACTCGGTCTTTGTGTAGATGGCAGATATAGGACTAAGTCATTGTGTAGATGGTAGATATAGGACTAAGTCATTGTGTAGATGGTCGATATAGGACTCAGTCTCTGTGTAGATGGTAGATATAGGACTACGTCTGTGTAGATGGCAGATATAGGACTAAGTCATTGTGTAGATGGTAGATATAGGAAGCAGTTTTTGTGTACATGGTAGATATAGGACTAAGTCTGTGTATAGATGGTAGATATAGGACTAAGTCATTGTGTAGATGGTTGATATAGGACTCAGTCTTTGTGTAGATGGTAAATACAGGACTAAGTCATTGTGTAGATGGTAGATATAGGACTAAGTCATTGTGTAGATGGTAGATATACGACTAAGTCATTGTATAGTTAGTAGATATAGGACTAAATCTGTGTAGATGGTAGATATAGGACTAAGTCTTTGTATAGATGATAGATATAGGACTAAGTCATTGTGTAGATGGTTGATTGTATAGATGGTAGATATAGGACTAAGTCATTGTATAGAGGGCAGATATAGGACAGTCTTTGTGTAGATGGTAGATATAGAACTAAGTTATTGTATAGATGGTAGATATAGGACTCAGTCTTTGTGTAGATGGTAGATGTAGGACTAAGTCATTGTATAGTTAGTAGATATAGGACTGTCTGTGTAGATGGTAGATATAGGACTAAGTCATTGTGTAGATGGTAGATATAGGACTCAGTCTTTGTGTAGATGGTAGATATAGGACTCAGTCTTTGTGTAGATGGTAGATATAGGACGAAGTCATTGTGTAGATGGTAGATATAGGACTAAGTCTGTGTAGATGGCAGATATAGGACCAAGTCTTTGTGTAGATAGTAGATATAGGACTAAGTCTTTGTGTAGATGGTAGATATAGGACTAAGTCTTTGTGTAGATGGCAGATATAGGACTAAGTCATTGTGTAGATGGTAGATATAGGACTAAGTCATTGTATAGTTAGTAGATATAGGACTAAGTCTGTGTAGATGGTAGATATAGGACAGTCTTTGTATAGATGATAGATATAGGACTAAGTCATTGTGTAGATGGTTGATATAGGACGAAGTCGTTGTGTAGATGGCAGATATAGGACTAAGTCATTGTGTAGATGGTAGATATACGACTAAGTCATTGTATAGTTAGTAGATATAGGACTAAATCTGTGTAGATGGTAGATATATGACTAAGTCTTTGTATAGATGATAGATATAGGACTAAGTCATTGTGTAGATGGTTGATTGTATAGATGGTAGATATAGGACTAAGTCATTGTATAGAGGGCAGATATAGGACAGTCTTTGTGTAGATGGTAGATATAGAACTAAGTTATTGTATAGATGGTAGATATAGGACTCGGTCTTTGTGTAGATGGTAGATGTAGGACTAAGTCATTGTATAGTTAGTAGATATAGGACTAAGTCTGTGTAGATGGTAGATATAGGACTAAGTCTGTGTAGATGGCAGATATAGGACCAAGTCTTTGTGTAGATAGTAGATATAGGACTAAGTCTTTGTGTAGATGGTAGATATAGGACTAAGTCTTTGTGTAGATGGCAGATATAGGACTAAGTCATTGTGTAGATGGTAGATATAGGACTAAGTCATTGTATAGTTAGTAGATATAGGACTAAGTCTGTGTAGATGGTAGATATAGGACTAAGTCTTTGTATAGATGATAGATATGGGACTAAGTCATTGTATAGATGGCAGATATAGGACTAAGTCTTTGTGTAGATGGTAGATATAGAACTAAGTTCTTGTATAGATGGTAGATATAGGACTCCGTTTTTGTGTAGATGGTAGATATAGGACTAAGTCATTGTGTAGATGGTAGATATGGGACTAAATCTGTGTAGATGGTAGATATATGACTAAGTCATTGTGTAGATGGGAAGTCTGTGTAGATGGTAGATATAGGACTCGGTCTTTGTGTAGATGGCAGATATAGGACTAAGTCATTGTGTAGATGGTAGATATAGGACTAAGTCATTGTGTAGATGGTCGATATAGGACTCAGTCTCTGTGTAGATGGTAGATATAGGACTACGTCTGTGTAGATGGCAGATATAGGACTAAGTCATTGTGTAGATGGTAGATATAGGAAGCAGTTTTTGTGTACATGGTAGATATAGGACTAAGTCTTTGTGTAGATGGTAGATATAGGACTAAGTCATTGTGTAGATGATAGATATAGGACTAAGTCATTGTGTAGATGGTAGATATAGGGCTCAGTCTTTGTGTAGATGATAGATATAGGACTAAGTCTTTGTGTATATGGTAGATATAGGACTAAGTCTTTGTGTAGATGGCAGATATAGGACTAAGTCATTGTGTAGATGGTAGATATAGGAATCAGTTTTTGTGTAGATGGTAGATATAGGACTAAGTCTTTGTGTAGATGGTAGATATAGGACTCCGTTTTTGTGTAGATGGTAGATATAGGACCAAGTCATTGTAGAGATGGTAGGTGTAGGACTAAGTCATTGGGTAGATGGTAGCATTTTGGGAGATCCACTATGTATTGTTCCTCCATAACAGATATAAAATAGATATAAAACGATACAAACCTCGGAGTGTATTGCTTTGACTTTTGGATGTGCAGATTAGACGACAAATGCCATCAATCGCTTCTCGCTTTGATTCTGCATCCTTAGACTTCTTCCCGATTCTCATAACTGTGAAACAAGAGTAATTTACATCATTCAGAAATTATTGATGGAGGATATGGAGAAAAAAAAACGTGCATCTATCAAATTTAACCAAGGTAGATATACAAGAACTGTAATTCAGTAAATTCACATGTCGTGTCCGAGTCTAAATATGCAAGAAATTATCAGCACTGTACATTTTTCTGAAGCCCCCTTGCCACATTTGGTTCTCAATGCTTGATAGAATGACTGCCCAGGAAGCTGAAATGTTTCTCTACATGTTGGACGTGGACTCACTTTTCTGTTTCTTTTCCTTGGTAACGATGACCATGGGCATGGCTCCGTCCACAGTGGGCGGGAGTCGGTTGACGTGTAGGGTACGGAAGGCAGACTTGAGGGAGCATTTATTGCTGTCCTTCTTGCCCACCTTGTCCTTGTCAGTGTCCGGTTTACCCTGGCTCATCCAGTAATCCACCTGTAACTCCATGTATTCACCTGATGACAGTGATGATGATGATGATGATGGGGTGGCAGGGCTATCAGAGTAAAACAACAACATCATTTCACTAGATGACATTTGTTAACATCATACAATTACGAAGATGATTAATTTTCTTTATCTAACACATTCAACAATGAGAAGTTTTAATATTCGGGCATATGTCCACACTCCTCAGTTTTTACTCTGAATCCCGAGGGTTTCAAGTCACTCAATTTCACAAAATAAGGTACCCACACTGGACATTTTTTCTAATATCAGAGGACTTCAGATTCATCATAGTGCCTTATAGCCCAATTCGGAAAGGGTTTTATCTCCCTTGTTCCATTAGGGGCATATTGGTTCAGAGAACTTCCGGTAAGTACCAACGTCCCTCACAATTAGTTTGAGTAATTACATATTCTATTTTCAGTACATTTATCTTTATAATGTACACGTATACAAGATCTATCGGTTCATGTAGAAAGTGGAAACAATAGTTTTTCAATTGCGGGTGCCTTTGGTAAAAGTGAAATCGAGGCGACTACTTCCCGGAAGCATGTTTCATACCTCAACCTTAAAGAGCTGCAGTTATTCAGGGGGAGATCATACACTTTCCAGAAAGGGCTATTGATCAATACAGTTTTGCCAACTGACTGCCTGTACCTTCAAAGTATCTCAAACATAAGCTTTGGTTAGGAGAAAAGAGAAAATAGCTCAATGAGCCCCCGATACCCCTTGGCTATCAGTTATTGTCTACACTCGGCAAACATGCATTGCATAAGACAACTAGGTTAACAAAAAAAATCGACCATAGAGGTCCATGTCCCCCGCTAGCAGCACCAGTTATGGTGGATTACATCCACCATAACTGGCGCTGCTGCTGCGGGGGCCATGGACCTCCATGGTCGATTTTTTTTTGTCGATGATATCTCATATCATTGATAAGAGTATGATTTGAAAATGAAGATATCGCTGAGGAGCTTAACATAATCTAATACAGCGGATGGCACCCATATTGGATTATGCACATCCATAAAACATAATACATGACTGTCCTCTCACTAAGGTCAAGGGACTCCCCAAGTTTGAAGTAGATCAGTTGAATCGTACTCCAGCTATTGTCCGGACAAGATCAAACTGCTTAAAATCCAATGAAATCCAGTATGGGCGATGGTGGCCATATTGTATTAAGCATGTCCTTGAAAAACAATCCTAATCCTCCTCTCAACAATGTCAAGGCACTCCCCAGGTATGAAGTAGATCGGTTGAATCGTTCTCGAGTTATTGTCCAGACAAGATCCAACTGCTTATAATCCAATATGGCTGACGGCGGCCATATTAGATTACGCACATTGCTGGAAAACAATCCCAACCGTCCTCTCACCAATGTCAAGGCACACCCCAAATTTGAAGTTGATCGATTAAATCGTTCACGAGTTATTGTCCGGACAAGAAAATCTAAGATCCAACTGCTTATAATCCAATATGGCTGACGGTGGCCATATTGGATTATGCACATTGCTGAAAAAAAATCCCAACCGTCCTCTCACCGATGTCAAGGCACTCCCCAAGTTTGAAGTAGATCAGTTGAATCGTACTCCAGTTATTGTCCGGACAAGATCAAACTGCTTAAAATCCAATGAAATCCAGTATGGCTGATGGTGGCCATATTGGATCAAGCACACGGTCCTTGAAAAACAATTCCAATCCTCCGCTCAACAATGTCAAGGCACTCCCCACATATGAAGTAGATCGGTTGAATCGTTCTCGAGTTACAATTGTATTGTCCGGACAAGATCCAACTGCTTATAATCCAATATGGCTGACGGCGGCCATATTAGATTACGCACATTGCTGAAAAACAATCCCAACCGTCCTCTCACCAATGTCAAGGCACACCCAAAGTTTGAAGTTGATCGGTTAAATCGTTCACGAGTTATTGTCCGGACAAGAAAATCTAAGATCCAATTGCTTATAATCCAATATGGCTGACGGCAGCCATATTAGATTACGCACATTGCTGAAAAACAATCCCAACCGTCCTCTCACCAATGTCAAGGCATACCCCAAGTTTGAAGTTGATCGGTTAAATTGTTCACGAGTTATTGTCCGGACAACAAAATCTAAGATCCAACTGCTTATAATCCAAAATGTCTGACGGCGGCCATATTTGATTACGCACATTGCTGAAAAACAATCCCAACCGCCCTCTCACCAATGTCAAGGCACACCCCAAGTTTGAAGTTGATCGGTTAAATCGTTCACGAGTTATTGTCCAGAAAAGAAAATCTAAGATCGAACTGCTTATAATCCAAAATGGCTGACGGCGGCCATATTGGATTACACACATTGCTGAAAAACAATCCCAACCGTCCTCTGGCCAATGTCAAGACACACTCCAAGTTTGAAGTTGATCGGTTGAATCATTCATGAGTTATTGTCCGGACAAGAAAATCTTACGGAATTACGGAATCACGGAATTACGGAATCACGGAATTACGGAATTACGGACACCGGTGTTTCTAAGTCCCCCCCCCTACTAAGTAGCGGGGGACAAAAATGATATAATAGGGTTCTGAAGTTCTCTTCTACAAGAAATACATAGGTTGTTGGGCCATGTTAGTATTTGCCAAGGCCTGATAGGGAAACTTTTATGCTGAGGTTCTGGTAGAGAATGACTGAATTCATAGCTCTAAATATACTCTTTTATTTAGCTCTTGATACTGCAATCTAGTATTATTTGATCCTGGAAAATAGAGCAAGGTCAGTCACCTTCGACAGGTTTCTGGTCTATTCTCAATTGCATGTGGAACATGAATTCCAGAGATCTTAGATTTAACATATTAAATTTGACCCTTAGAAGATAGGTCAAGGTCAGTCAACTGGGACATAGGGTTCTGAAGTTCTCTTCTACAAGAAATACATAGGTTGTTGGGCCATGTTAGTATTTGCCAAGGCCTGATAGGGAAACTTTTATGCTGAGGTTCTGGTAGAGGATGACTGAATTCATAGCTCTAAATATACTCTTTTATTTAGCTCTTGATACTGCAATCTAGTATTATTTGATCTTGGAAAATAGAGCAAGGTCAGTCACCTTCGACAGGTTTCTGGTCTATTCTCAATTGCATGTGGAACATGAATTCCAGAGATCTTAGATTTAACATATTAAATTTGACCCTTAGAAGATAGGTCAAGGTCAGTCAACTGGGACAGGCTTCTAGTTAATCATCAGTTGCATATGACTAGGAGACCCTAGCTTTAATCCTTGAATTTTTTTTGCGAAGACTAGAATTTGACCATGATAAAATATGTCAAGGTCGGTCATTTTCAATAGGCTTCGGACTAAATCACCAGCTACACATGTTGTATGACTTTAAACTGCCTGGCTGTAATCCTTCTCGAGATATCATGTGCACAAGAAAATGGAGAGAGGATGATGGCAATACCCGACGGAGGTGTAACAAAAGCTGTAGAATTAGACAAAGCACCCACATGTACCAAGTGCTATATCAGTTGTTGAAGAATCTTCTAACTGACCTGAGCATGGGGTTAGTAGTGTTGACATTAGGTGAACTGGGTGGAGTATGACCCTCTTTGGCTTTTTCTATCAGTCCAGATGAACTGGGAGGAGATCCAGACAATGCTGGTGGACTAACAACAGTGTCATCAATATCAACTGAAACAGAGAGGGACATGTGATCAAAACCTTGTCAACAGAAGGTAGAAAGGTGATAGATGTTCCCAATAACACAAAATATTCACAAATAAAAACACTGCCAAGTATTCACACTAGACAGTAGGAAGCTGTGCATCTGAAAACCCCTCGGCTTTGAGAAAGCTCTTTCAAGGTTTGACTAACTTTCGACAAACATATGTCTAGCTATATAATCATGTTTGGTACTACAAATATGATATCTTGAAATGGATTGTTATTGGTTGAATGGTGAATTTTATGAGTTGTGAAGTACATGTTTATCCAAACAGGTTCATTTTTGATAGGTTTCTGGCTCGACCAGGTAGATACACCAAATGTGAAGTCATCATCATAACGGGTTTACAGTTTTTTTGTGGATGAACAGACTGTATCAGACCCACAAGTAGAATTTACTGTTTATCTGCAAATACTGCTATAGTATATTTCATTCCTGTGAAAAGTATATGTATGACATGCCAAAGACTAGCTTTTGACTGATGGACTGAATAAAAAACAATAAAAAAATTGACCATTTAAAAAAAAAGATTATGTTGTCATAGCAGGCATATTATTTATCCGACCAAGTTCATTTTCGATAGGCTTTTGGCTAGGTAAAAATACCAAATTTTAAAGTAATAAATGGAACTCTTTTGGAGGTATCTCGCTCACATACATACGGATGGATGAACAGATGTATGGAAATGCATACTTCATGACAACAATACCCCGAGACCAAAATATAAGAATATTTGTTCACCTACCTGATGTGTTAAAAGTTTCAGGTGTTCCTATTTTCACCTCCTGAAATGTGAATAGTAAACATGGTAAATATAGCAACAGAACAATAACTTAAAGATATTTGAAATTCTCTTGATCCATGCATCATCTTTTGAAGTAAATGATTCATAGAAAGCTTTTACAGAAGCTGGGATGGGGAAAGTGGATATATCAGGCAACAACACAGTACAGGGAGTATGGAAGATGATTTGAATGAAAGCTTCTGTGAAAATTCCCTGAATACATGTGAAAAGCACAACTGGGTGATTCACGTCATGCAAGTATTTGTGACAGTTACTTCGAAGTTTGCTCATTCATACATAAATGAAGAAACACACCATACAACTATAACCTCATATGTATATTGGATTAGTATCCTATGTTCTATATGGGATATGTTACAACATCTATCATTCACTTTACTTACTGACTTTCTGATTTACTTACATGACCGAGTGAGAATGTTTTTCCAGCCAATTTCTCATCGTGGTAATCCCGATGAGAAATTTTGAAAATTGAGTTTCAGAGTGTTTTTGTAAATTGAATTTTCCCTCGACAAATTCAGTTTCTCTTATTTTTCCATATTGGACACACTTGCGTGAGAAAAATAATTAAGTTTTACTGATATTTCCTCGCCCATATCATTGTGTAGTTTTATCTAAATAAACTTATTTTAATCCTTGAATCTTGTCCAAGTTCACGATCTGACGTCGGTTGTCATTGTTGTTGTTTACTGGCGCACTGTGACTCTCCGCACAATGGTGATACTGACAATTTGAACGAATGGTGCACCTTTGATAGGATAGTGTTGAGCAGTATCGTGCTTATTCATTGGACAACAATCTTGGGTTGTTGATTCTCTTTTAAGTATAACTGAAAGGCATAGTATCATTTGATTGGATTTTCAAACAGAATACTTTCATATCGTTTTGTTTTTTCTTCTTCCAAGAAGTATTGAAGGTATCATATTTTGTGTATTCATTATGAGGGTGCACATATATTTACATAACTAAATGTCAGCTGCAGATATCCTTGAAAAAAAGAAAGTTGTTGAAAAGCAATTTCGATGGTTTTTTCTCAGTCAAAAACTACATCTTGCATACTAAGTTAATCATGCAGTCATATTTATTTCATATTAGCTAACAATTATAAACAACTATCCCTGGGAAAAAAACAGCTACCTTTTGTAGTACTGAGTACGAAGTAGGCCGCCGAGGCCAGATACTATCTTTGTCAGGGCAGCACATTCCAAATGTTAGGTACTAAGTTATTGATGCCAGCCAGTCACCAGTGAAAAAAATATTCGCAGGTTTGAACTGTTCAGAAGGTGGACGTGTATAATGGATGTGTAATTTTCAAGTGTGGGTTTGAGAAAAAAAAATTCAGTTATCCCTATGAAAATGTTTGCATAATTGAGTTTTTGAGCCGAAACTATGAAAACCATGGAAATATTGAGTTTCTGGTGCAAAATGATAACAATGAAAACATTGAGTTTTTTTAGATTATAGGCGCCGAAAAATTTAGAGTTTTGTGAAATTCTCAAATTGAGTAGATGAAAGATTTTGGGCTAGAATAACCCTGAGTACAAATAAAGCTCTGTGCACTAATAAAATAAATGAAAGGAGTTGTAAAATGTCCCATACAGAAGGTAGGATACCAGTTGAATATGCTTATGAGGTTTGAGCTGTAAAGTGTTTTTCTTCTTGTCTGAATGAGTGAGTAAACTTTGATGTAACTGTCTCAAGTGTTACTTACGTGACGTGAAATCACCCAATTTGATATACTGGGAGAAAGTGTCTCCCTGAACTGTATAGGACATGTATGTATACATGTATCTGTTATCTAGAGGCCATGGCCACACTTCATCCATTGAACTAGTATGAATTTTCTATCTCTTTCATGTCATCAATATGTACTGCAAGGGCGGTAATATCCCTAATTATTCAATCATAGGAAGTTCACTTTTCAACTCTGTTATTCAAACACAGAGGAAAAGTAACATTCCCATTCTTTATTCAAATTGAAGAAAAATCATATAATGACAAAATGTGACACTTGGTACATGTAGCTGGTGCCATGAAACATATTGCTGGATATATGCCATTTTTGCTGTACTTCCGGTGATCGCATTATTAGGGGAATTACCGTACACACACTTGATATGGGACAGACTGTGTTTCATCATGGAATGCATTGTGTATGGTTGTCTAAATTGAGAAGACACGTAATATATTGTGTGTGTAGTAATTGTGACTGATACGAGAAGGTGGAATATGTGGAATGTGGAAAACGACAATGAAAACAAAGTAATGGCTCAAGACTTAACAGGAACAAAAATTTCTCTTTTGAAAAGTGTAATATGTCTGTTCACATCAATGTGACCACGGCAATGCAAATTCTGAATTGTTGTTGTCGCATTATGTGAACAGACCTATTTATAGCCAATGGAAATAATTTTGTTGCCATTGCTGCTACACCACTGTGCTGCCCCAATTGCCATTTGAGTATTATACATTAAAATATTATTGAATGATAATATCAAGTGTCAAATGATTATATATGGCACAGTAATAAAATGAAGTACAGTAATTTCCCTATTAATTCACCTTCCAAATTTAATTCGAAAACGGCCGATTTTTCCGCTGTCGTGATTTTGTCCATCCTAATAAAACGAACACGGGAGCATTTTTAATATCCGTGAAACAATAAATTCGAACACTCCCGTTTTCGCCACGGAGTTCGTGCCGATGAAAGTAAAGTGAATGTGTTACTAGAATCTCGTATAGTATTTCGGCGTATGCTATTATTTGTAAGCGCAGAGAAACAACAGGGAATGGTACAATATAATCAGACTGAATTACTATTACTTACAGTCTATAAGGAAAACAATTGATTCAATTAACTCCGCAGTCCTGTAATTTTATCCTAACTTGATAGCGTTTCGCCGCAGTCGGGAAAAATATATACGGTAGTCCCCCGCACGTGGTCGAGTGTCTGCACACGGCCCGCTATTAAATCATTCTTCAGTTTCCAACGTTCGTATATCAAATATCTTTCTTTAAACCAGCATTCCTTTATTTGAAAAACACACACTATTTTAAGTAACAAATTTGAGAGATCTTCAACGTTAATATATTTGTTCGTCGTATATGCTAAACCCCTCGCTGTCCCCCATTTACCTGCCCGACCTGCCCTGTTTTATTCGTATGGGAGGCACTTGGTCCGGGATATTTATTCAAGTCCTGGATGGTGTGTGTAAAATCATGCACAGTGAAGATCAAAAGTTTAGTCTGTCTAAAACTTCGTGATACAATCCTACACAAATTTGCCGTTGGTTCATTTTCAGGGTTCACAACAACAACGTCGACATACCGAACGACTCGAACATGGAATACTCTAATATGTGTATAGTTTTATATTTCCAGAATATTCATTCAATTCCATGTCAGTTAGGTTTCATAACATAGATCATAGCTAATACTGAACAAAAAGGAAGGAATACGTTCAATGTTTTGGCCTACTTTTACGATGTTATTATGGACGCGAATTTACGGACGTCAGCTCAAAAATCTGCATGATCGTGCTGAACTTGTCGCTCGATAAATATGCTCGACTTCCTCGAATAAAATTAGACGCCTTTATCAGGGTAGAGGAGATTTTCTGACATCATACACTGCATTTTATGGAAACTGATGAGATATCAAAGTTAATACACAGTAATAAATACGATCACTACGACCACGGCGAAGCAGTCCGCCATTTTGGATTCTCCGTGAAAGTCGGCGCGACATTTAATTCGAACACTCGCGTTTTTCTAGAATTCGCTCAACAAATAATTCGAAAGTAGCCAATTTTTGGAGTGCTGAGTTTCATCACTACATCGCGAAGTAATAGGGAAATTACCGTATGTAGTATTGTGTAGCAACAGATGTTCTTGTTTCCAAAAATATTCTGTTCATTCATGTAGGGCATGTGGACGGAACACAATTCACAAAGTTTGAAAGAATCCAGTGAGTCATTCTCATTTTGTTATCTGGGAACAAAATCCCCAGGTGGCAACACCTATGGGCACATGTGGACGAAACAATCCAAAGTGACTTTTGTGGCAAAGTAAAACATGAATTGCAGGCAAGCACCTAAAAGGTGCGTGGACCCCTCAGCCTGTTTTTATTAGTCAAGTAGGATCAGGGCTGCATCTAGAGCCAATTTAGTTCCGGAAAACGTATGAGCGCCCAAAACTCAAATGAAACAAAAAACGAAAGTGTTGTTGTTGTTCAATTTGAAAGGATTTCTGAAGAAAATACTCCTAGAAAAAGCTTCTGGGAGCCTCAATATCGATCCGATTTCATAGCTGGGTATTGAATTTCATGTTAATAAACCTTTGTTTTGTGATTGATCACAGGTTCTTTGCGCCGAAATTCACCAAAAAAAAATTACGAAAAGGAACTGGGAGTTTGGGATTGGAACCTGCAAAAAATCCATGGATACAGCCTTGCGGATACAGTTTCTGTGATTTCTGTACCGTATATAATAGACTTTGTTTTCACGCGAGTGGTGTGCTGGGATTACAGAATACAAGAAAGTGTAGCTTTATCAGTGGCAATTTATGCATTGCACAAGTGTGATAACAAGTTAATGCAATAGAAACACAATGATTGACACAAACCCACCATTATCATTATTGGGGGGGGGGGGGAGCAGTCCAGGTGTGGAAAAATCCTCCCGAGGGTAGTGCATAGGTTGAACAAGTGTAGCATCATGCAAGCTCCCAGATAAATGGGAATTTGGGGGGGTCCATCCAATGGTAATCTTGAATGGACCAGGCTTTCTTGTATCAGGGAACCTTCAAAAGTCACAATGATACATGCAACCAAGGGTTCCCGATGGGCATAGATAACAGTGCAAAAGCTAAGCCATCAATATAAAAAAATAATTAAAAATCATGAAATCATCATAGCCATCTGAAAATCTAATCATTTCATCAGTCAACATTCAGGAAGCTCTCACCAAAGTTTGGTCAGGCCCGACTTGATAGATCTGCAGATATTCAGCGGACAAGAACATGTTGATGGGCACAGATAACAGTGCAAAAGCTGAACCATCAATAAATAATAAAAAAAATTAATTAAAAATCATGAAATCATCATAGCCATTTGAAAATCTAATCATTTCATCAGTCAACATTCAGGAAGCTCTCACCAAAGTTTGGTCAGGCCCGACTTCATAGATCTGCAGATATTCAGCGGACAAGAACTTGTTGACGGACGGACGCCATGACGGACGGACGGACGGACGGACGGACGTACGTACATGGCAACGACAAGGCCCCACAGCCCTATGGGCTGAGGGGTAATAAAGCACATACAAACTTTGGAAAGAATCATTTGAACGGTTCTGATTCTACTTTCCAGAAGAGTTTTAATTGGGTCCACAGGTAGCATCACCTATACACAACCAGAAGTGACTACGGTGACAAGGTATGCACATACCTAATTTGAAAATAATCCATTGAGTCATTCCAATTTTATGGCCCAGAAACAAAATTTGGGATAAACGGGATCCTCAGCTGTATGCTTTCCCCTCATGAACAGACTGGTTTATTAGGCTATTTCCAGTGCTGGGCAACAAAATCTGACTTTAGGGTACCTTAAAATATTACTGTACATTAAATTAATAGATCAGCGAGGATTCCGATTCCCGAAAGAGAGAAGAATGGAATTTCCAGCAAATACTCACACTTATAAATGGGATGAAAATCTGTGATGACTCTTCATCAGTACTGAAATACAGGAATATGTTGAGAAAATAGATTCAGGATGAAATGCCTGACAGATGAAGGGTTTGAAACTAGACATTGTTTGCAGAAATATATATTAGAAGGTTAATACAATATTCCCAGAATATTTAGCAAGTTGATTATTGTTTCATTTATGTACAATGTAGCCTTATCAAGAATCTACACTGTTTCTTTGCAATCTGATTAAAACTAGACTTAATAACCGCTCCTCTATCGGACATGTCGCTAATCAAGATCTGGGACAGTCTGTATCTTAAATCTGTCGCGCATGTCAGACTGGCGACCAATCAGAGTCCAACTTCAACGGGCGAATAGGTGCCTATTCGATTATTTCTGTAGTGAATGAGGTGCAGAAAAATCCAACCCAGGCGGCTGATGAAGTTCTTGCTCTCCATGAGCAACCAAGGAAGATTATTATTTGCTCAGATAGGCACCTATTCACCCGTTGAAGTTGGACTGTGATTGGTCACCAGTCTGACATGCGCGACAGATTTAAGATACGGACTGTCCCAGCTCTTAATTAGTGACATGTCCGATGGAGGAGCGGTCAATAAGTCTGAGTTTTAATCAGATTGCTTTCTTTGAAGAATTTATCTCGATACAAGAATGAGGACATAGGATATAGACTTATAGCAACCTTTTTCCTTTATAAGTAACCATGGCCTCAGCAATGGGGATTGAAACCACCGAGTTGGCACTGGTCATATACTTGGACAGCCTATTGAAGAGCTCTTGTTGATCTGCAAATCAAACCATAAATCAATGGTATAAGCATAGTAAATATCAATTTCACTCGATACATGTAACAAATTTAAGATCCTATGGGCAGACGAGTACACACCTAAGTTACCAATACACATAGGGGAATGGATGGGGAGGGGGATTCGATTTAATGTCTCACTCAAATTTGTTTCACTCATATGGTGACAGTCAGTTTGGATGGTGGAGGACGCTGGAGTACCCGGAGAGAACCACCGCCCGTTGGCAAGTAACTGACAAACTTTCACACATGCACCAGCTGGGCTGTATCACCAGCGAAACACCTTAGACCACTCGGCCACCGAGGGCCCTCCACAGTGAAAAGGCACCATAGCAGAGACTACATATTCTCCATCTATATGTCTGTGCTTGTGACAAATGTTCTCCAGAGTGGACCATCAGTGGCTATAGTCTGCTCTGGAGAATATAAGTCCCCTACATAGACATAAGATGGAGAACACAGAATCTCAACGATGATATCATTCCACTATGTGTACGATGTTTACAAATTAGAATCTCAGTGTCTAAGATTATTATTTTTTTAATATTACCTGGATTAAGCTAATAATAATTGTACATGTTACATGAAAACAGTTTTGAGAGACAAAGAATAAATTGGTGGTCAGTGAGGTTTGACCCCATGACCCTGGCTAAACATGCCGATGCTCTACTGACAGATAGTATGGCCCATAGGTAGTACACTCGTAGATTGTCCCTGTGATGACCAGCTCTGGCCATAATACTCTATGTGATGTCCATGAACTAGGAAGGTAGAGTCTTAGTTACCTACAATCTATTCCAGAACAAGTATATCAAAGGGGTGAAAGTAAATGTACATGTAAGTTGCGGGTTTGTTTTCCATTTCAGAATGTCGTATTGCTGTTATTACCTTACCTAATTTAGGGGAATCTGACTTCTCAAACGTCTCCTTCCATAACAAGTCCATAAAGAGAGAGTTGTATACATTGTCCACACTGGCTAAATACTTGCCAATATTACTGGCACCTACAACATGTACAAGGAGAGTGGCAATCAGATATTAATCCAGATGACAATCATAGAACAAAGATTCTATGTTTGTACATGTATCAGGTTCACTAAACAGAATAGTTCATTTATCATCATCGCCCATCCCTGATTTTCTCACCACCCAAATTTTGTTTTTATTTTTTTCTGTTATGTCAAAGACAAGAACTTTTAAGCAAAGTGCTCCTTTGTGTGCTGACAAGCATGAAAATCCCAGTTAGAATAACAGGTTCCCCAAATTTGTTATAAACAGAATTCAGCTGCTCTATCACACCACACTCAAATTTGTGAAATATGCACAAATAGCCAGCTTCTATGTCCTGAATCTTGGGGTTTGACATGCTTGTTATAATTCTGTAAGTCATACAAAGTTGATCTTTCTTTCTATTTGGAAACAAGCTGAATCTTCTAATATATTACTGATTGTTCCTGATTAAATGTCATTCTTTCCACAGAAATCAGCTGACTTACCAAATGGAATGACTAGAAATCTAATATAACTGAGCCAGTCAGGAGACTTGTTTGCAAACAGATCCAAATATGGCCTTAATACACTATTCACATAGCCATCAGTCCCTGCGATCGCAACCTTGATTGGCTTGGGAGTCTTCGAATTACTATGGCAACTGAAAATGCACAACAGTCAAATAAAATTAATACATGTATAATAAAAATACAATATGAAAGCCATTTTTCCCGCTCAATCTAGAATAACGATCATGTTAACACATCAGAGATTAAACTACATGTAGCTTAATTTCATGCACTTTGGTCAAAGTTTGCTGGCACATTATAACCCATCAACATGGAATCAACTGTTTCTTATGCACTATTTCCTATATTACTGATAATTTATGTACCTTTTGTAGAGAGTGTCCAGAGTCTATAGTACATTTACTATGGTCATGCAAGCATACGTCAACAATATGGACTAGCTTTCAAACGTGGGTTTGGGAAAAAACGGGGATCAGATTGGATTTAACACTAGAAAAAGTTATGTTTGGATACACACACACACACCGCAAACAAAAATTATTAATGCAGTGCTGATCATGGTAAAATACTATATCTACAGACAAAGGACAAAGGGACAACTATTATATATACAATCTGTTAAACGGGAATTGGACTTTCACTATTCTATTGAAAGATTTATTGCTGGCACAAACTGCACGTGGGATAAATTTAATGCCCGGTGGTCCAGCTTCCACAAATTATTTAAGTAACATGAGAGATAATGTTATGTATAATCTGTGTGTACTTTTTGCTGTTTGCTTTTCTTTTTCATTATGTATGTCCGATTCACGTCAATGGAGTGAATAAAATCTATAAATTATTTTAAAAAAAGTAAAAAAAAAACAACAAAAAACATGGAATCAAGATATTTTCTCACTCAAACTGAACACAAGTTGATGTTTTTAACCTTTGACATTTGTTCAGATTTGAAATATGTTCACATTGAAAATGTTTTGAGAAAAATGTTCAAATCTAACTACATTAGTGCTCCTTGTATGACAATAGTTTATCACTGATCACATAATATAGCTAGAAGAAATATTGGAATGCTCATTTAACATCTTCAATTTGTTTGTATACTTATATCCTGCTACCTAAATGTATACGGTTATTTAATGGATCAAATAAATTCAATATCTGTAATATATCCAAAGGTGTATTGAGTATACGATGCACTTACAATTTCTGTATCTTGTTGACTAGACAACAGAGAGCAGCTTTAACATCAGCACTAGAACATGTACATACAAACTTGATGGGCTTCTCCTGCAACTTTTGCACCATTAACTGGAAAAGAGAAAAATTGATCACTGAGCTGGAGCTAGTCTTGTCCTGTAAATTACCTTTTTTATTTTTGTTTCTTAGAGAAATATAAGGATTTTCCGCACTCGTAAAATGATATTTCACTGCAGTTAAATAATTCTTAAAATGCAGTGAATTATCATGATCACATCAGGCTAATGTGTGGAACCACTTCCTTTTTCCCGGTATGCTGTTTGATGAAGATTTTCTGTCAGATTGTTTTTCTGTTTCAATGGAAACATGACACAAATACAACATTCCGAATACAGTTCGGATAGGTTAACTGCTTCCAAATAACTCGAATGATGAATACATGACACGACACAATTCTTCCCCGGTTTATGACTAGGATGCCACATCAAGCACACTGGATGATGCTTGATACAATGTAGTAACTAACTTTACACACCCCATTCATAAATCCTATTGGAGTCATAGAGAACTTGTGGTTAATTTTTAGCAATTCAACAGTTTTTGGACAATACATTGTTGTGGTGTTTCTGATGATTGTCTGTTGTTTTATATTGTAATACAGTAAGTCACCATGTAACTGTAACTGTTGTCTGCCAGATTTTGTTCCAAGACATAAGTATTAGCAGTCTGTAAAAATAGATCATGGATCTAGCTTGGTCTTCAGGTTACCTCCGCAGATTGAAGGAGAAAGATATTTGGTACAGGGATTCATAGACTATAATCTTTTTTAAGACCATTGTTTTGCAAAAATGAGTTTTGTTATCCATATGAAGTTTTGTGATGGCACTTGGTGATGGAAAGTGTGCATTTCAACCAGAAATTAAGCAAAAAATTTCGGGTTTACAGGATAATTCTGGGTAAAATTCAGTTTATCTTAAGAGAAATATAGTTTTAATGGTCCATTATTGGCCCTAAGGAGTGGTCTATAAATCCCTGTCTGTGATGTCAGAAGATCTACTGATACTAACAGCACCATACTGTTCATTTAAAGGCGGAGCAAATGGACAAATGACCCATTCACAGGCCAGCAGTGTATTGAATGTACATGATGTAAGGGCCCTCTCTCACAGATGACAATGATAGGACACATACCTGACCATGCCAGGCTAGCTGTGTATTGAATGTAAGGGCCCTCTCTCACAGATGACAATGATAGGACACATACCTGACCATGCCAGGCTAGCTGTGTATTGAATGTAAGGGCCCTCTCTCACAGATGACAATGATAGGACACATACCTGACCATGCCAGGCTAGCTTCCCCTCTGATGATGATAGGACACATAGCCAGGCTAGCTGTGTATTGAATGTAAGGGCCCTCTCTCACAGATGACAATGATAGGACACATACCTGACCATGCCAGGCTAGCTGTGTATTGAATGTAAGGGCCCTCTCTCACAGATGACAATGATAGGACACATACCTGACCATACCAGGCTAGCTGTGTATTGAATGTAAGGGCCCTCTCTCACAGATGACAATGATAGGACACATACCTGACCATGCCAGTCTTGACTGTTCACTAATATAAAACTGTCCGGCAGTTTATCATCATTTTCTCCGACCACAGTCTTCAACTGGTCCAACAGAGCTTTTCTTGGCTGTAACAGCAATTCAGGTATTAACAACTGTTAGTACGTAATAATAATATGTGTTAAGGAATGCCTCCTCACCTACTACCCTTGATTTCATATGGTGCACTCGTCATAATACAACCATGATGACAGACTGGGCCAAACCATTCTGAAATGGTAGTATTCTACAGAATTTGGATGATTAGAAGCACTTGTGGGTGTTGTCTAAGTGCTAGATGTCATTGATGGATCATGACATAAGATGGTTTGAATTCCGCATGCTGTTACGACTAGAGACAAGTAACGAGAACAGAAGAGATTCTATGACTGAGAACACAAGAATCATTACCAACTTGTTCATGCAGAAGGTTGAGAACAGACAGACTTCTTATATTTAATTACAAAATGCACAAAATGCTATAACGATTTTGACAGTTGTGAGAATTTAGTCACAAAAAAAAGCCTGAATGACAAGTCATATAAACACATGCAAATATGACTACAGAATACATTAGTTGCCAGCTATGAGATGATGATGTTGATGCTGATGATGCAGTATTCACCAGGTTCACTGTAAAATCAAATGTACAACTTCCCCGGAGTTTCTCAGGACAGGCGCTCATAGCATTTACACAGTGGACAAAATATCTCCATTATAAAATTTCCTCTCTCTTTTGGCAGGAAAATTACAGCCAAAAAACATTATTGTTCTTCAAAACAGTTTATTTCCTCTCATAGTGAAAAGCTTGGCACATAGCGGAGAAAATCCTTATAGAAAACCCCTGCTATATCAGAAGAAATTGTGCACATGAACAGTGATAACCAGTAAAATCAATCAATTTCACAAACATAATACACAACAACCGCAGCACCGATAGGATGTAAATTGATAATTTATGCAAAACAAAACAAGAAAACAGATGGGCCCAACACATCAGTACAATGCATTTGTCATAAAGTGTTAGTACATACAAGGACAATTACACAAAAATTATCTGCACAAATAATAATATACAATGTTGACTTCAGTCCTGAACATGGACTGAACACTGTCAAAATGAACATTCAAATTATTAGGAAGAAGAAGCCTCAGTCAGATGGAAAGCATCCAAATGTGAGTGTCTTTAAGTAAATCTTGAGAAGATAATGAAATTTCTCTGTTGGCTTGCTTAGTTAATTATGGTGGCAGGAAATGTGCTGGTATAAGTAGACTATAAACCACAAAATGATGTACCACTGAATACAACAGACAGCAGCTTGGTGAGCCAGTCAATCCTGGTAATGACTCCCCAAGGATAACACAGCCAAATGGTGGAAGGTTAAGTTCCTCTGTACACCATGGCTCAACTCAGATAATTCCACCCATGGGAAACATAGCAGTCAGTTTATCTGATTATTTACAGCACAGAACCATCCATGTCAACCATGTTCTGAAGCACAAATACAATCAATAGAGGTCAATTTGCATGTAAATTATGTATGTTCAGTTTGACATTATGTTCAGATTTCCTGAATTCAAATTGCACAGCAGTACATGCATGCAACAGGAAATTAGTTCGCAAATAAACATCCAAGCTGTAAGGCCAATAACAACATATAGGGTCACACAAAGCTTAATTCACAAGGTTAGACACAGAACAAGGCAAGCCATACATATTGGTATTTGTTGGACTAGGGAGATGAGGAACCCAGGGTAGAACTTAAATTAATATGTATGCATGGACAAATTAGAGTTTGCCCAACCCATTTTAGACATTCATGATTGGACGCAAAAAACAGTTATACAAAATAAATTTGTTTAACCAAAACTGATAGTACTGGTATGCAAAAAAAAATTCTGAAACCACTGTCATAAGCGTTTTTCATATGTACAATTATAATAAGCACCATGGCTTCAGATCAAACTCCAATGAATGTACATGAATGTACCTTGTCCTTTTATAGTTAAACTAGCTCTAAAACTAGAACACAATATGTTTGGGACTCAAAGTGTCCACAGGAACACATATGCCCTGTGAAATGTGATATTTCGACACAGTTCATGAATGTGTTGAAACCAACTACAGGTTATTGCTTGGCATAATGACCACTGTGCAAACTTTGCAGGTGAAAGGATTCAATCTTAATAATAGTAATACTTTGAAATCTTCAACAGGGCTAGCAACACTTTGATTTGGGTCCCTCGTAATATGGACAAATATATCCCTTTCCTCTTCCGACCCATAAATACTAGGTCAAGATTTGTTCTCTCAAGACTATTACAGGAGACGAATTCCATGTAGCATCTGAAAACAATTCTACATATACAGTGCTTCGGATTTGAAAAATCCAGAAGAGCTAAAAATCGCTCTTCTAATTTTGTCAAGAAGAGCGATCACTCCTAAAAAAAACCCTTCTAAAAACTGTTAGAAGAGCTATTTATGAGAATGGGGATGTAACTAGTAACTCCCATTTTATGATTCTTCTTGCAAGAAAAGTATTAGTATTATTTTCAAACTTCTTAATATTATGAAATGCGACATCAATATTATTTGACAATCATGTATGAAATGTTGATAATAAACGTAAGCGAAACCAGTTATCCATGATGTGTTTCATTGTTATTCCTTTATTTTTTTCTGTGCCTTTCCTCGGATTCTGCGATCTTTGAGAATTTTGTCAATGTTTTGCGCAGTTTGCGCGAAACTTCTGTTACGGTACCATGCCGTTTTCGGCCGTATACGATAGAACACCACCAGTGTTCCACCTTTTAAATGTTTCTAGTCTAACTGTTGGTGGAAGTTTTGTAGCCATTTTGCTTATTCGCGGCCACAACGATCAAACAAATCCCAAAATCAGACGAACGCGCCAACAACAATATGTCGGTCGATACATCCACAAACAGAATGCAACTGTATCCGCCGCTGTGATTGGTCAGTATTTACACAGCTGTAGAAATTTAACCAATTATAAGCGAGGACGTTCGGTGGGGACCAAGTTTAACTCCTTTGCCAGAAGAGCTCGTGGAAAGTTATTAGAGGTAAATAAAGATTATTTCATACGATAAATTGAAGAAGCGCGAAAAAAAGAGCCTCTAAATTTTGATCCAGGCGCGCGATTGAGCGCTTTCGCTCTCGCGCTTCTTAAATCCGAAGCACTGCATATACATTTGCATATCATCATGAAGTCAACCGTTGACCCCAATTAATTCTGACCTATTTATAGTCACATGGACAACATATCTGTGAACTTCGGCAAAGGTCATTCGAGCATACCACAAAATAAGATGATGGTTACTGTCCCCTTAACGACTGACCAACCGACACCACGGTCAATAGGCTTCTTTCATTTCAAACAGACAACACACCAATGTGGATTTTCAGACGATTGGTGGAGTGGATATTGACTTATCAGGTTAATGCAATCCTGCTCTCTATAATGGAGATAAAAGATAGTGCCACGGCACTGTAGCTCATCTGTCTGTAACTGGAGAACGTAGCTGTGAGAAATTTTTACTAAAGAACTGCAATAGATGAGTTTCTAACTTGTGTTGTCCCCCCTGAACACTAAATGATCCATGCAGTTATTTCCTGAGATTTCATGATAAAGTTTCATGGGAAATTCAAGATGCGGCCATATTGGATTTTCGAATCGGACAAGAAAAGGTATCTTGCTCAACTTGACCCCAAGGGGAACCTGTGTATCAAATTTGAGAAAAATCAATGCAGTAGTTCCTGAGAAATCCATGATCGCGATAACAAAGTTTCATGGGGAAATCCAAGATGGCTGCCTGGTGGCCATATTGGATTTTTGAATCAGAGCAGAAAAGATATCTTGCACAACTAGACACCAAGGGGAACTTGTGTACCAAATTTGAGAAAGATCCATGCAGTAGTTCCTGAGAAATCGCAATAACAATGTTTCATGGAGAAATCCAAGATGGCCGCCTGGTGGCCATATTGGATTTTTCAATCAGAACACAAATGGTATCTTGCACAGCTAGACCCCAAGGGCAACCTCTGTACCAAATTTGAGAAAGATCTATGCAGTAGTTCGTGAGAAATCACGATGTTTCATCTGGAAATCCAAGATGGCTGCCTGGCGGCCATATTGGATTTTTCAATCAGAACACAAATTTTATCTTTCACAACTAGACCCCAAGGGGAAGCTCTGTACCAAATTTGAGAAAGACTCATGCAGTAGTTCCTGAGAAATCGCGATAACAATGTTTCATCTGGAAATCCAAGATGGCCGCCTGGTGGCCATATTGGGTTTCTGAATCAGACCACAAAAGTATCTTGCACAACTAGACCCCAACGGGAACCTGTGTATCAAATTTGAGAAAGATACACGCAGTACTTCCTGATAAATCACGATAACGAAGTTTCATAGGGAAATCCAAGATGGCCGTCTGGTGGCCATATTGGATGTTCGAATCAGAGCAGAAAGGGTATCTTGCACAGCTAGACCCCAAGGGCAACCTCTGTACCAAATTTGAGAAAGATCCATGCAGTAGTTCCTGAGAAATCACGATAACAATGTTTCATCTGGAAATCCAAGATGGCCACCTGGTGGCCATATTGGATTTTTCAATCAGACCACAAATTGTATCTTGCACAACTAGACCCCATGGGGAACCTCTGTATCAAATTTGAGAAAGATCCATGCAGTAGTTCCTGAGAAATCGCGATAACAATGTTTCATCTGGAAATCCAAGATGGCCGCCTGGTGGCCATATTGGATTTCTGAATCAGACCACAAAAGTATCTTGCACAACTAGACCCTTAGGGGAACCTGTGTATTAAATTTGAGAAAGATCCATGCAGTACTTCCTGATAAATCACGATAACAAAGTTTCATAGGGAAATTCAAGATGGCCGCCTGGTGGCCATATTGGATGTTTGAATCAGAGCAGAAAAGGTATCTTGCACAACTAGACCCCAAGGGGAACCTGTGTACCAAATTTGAGAAAGATCTATGCAGTAGTTCCTGAGAAATCGTGACAACAATGTTTCATCGGGAAATCCAAGATGGCCACCTGGTGGCCATATTGGATTTTTGAATCGGACCACAAAAGGTATCTTGCACAACTAGACCCCAAGAGGAACCCGTGTACCAAATTTGAGAAAGATCCATGCAGTAGTTACCGAAAAATAATGACAAGATTTCACTGGCAAATTCAAGATGGCCGCCATGGCAGCCATATTTAAAATCGTATCGACACGCAGGCCTTATTTTTTCAAAATCTGGCGTGAACGATTTACCGTTCGCGTGATTTTTTGCGTACGTAACCGATCGTTCGGTTACGCACCAAGTTCGCTGCGTAACCGATCGGTTACGTGAAAGGTTACGTAAATTTAATACATATTACCATTTGCTCAAGGACACGAACAATATACGAGAAAAAAATAACTGCCGACCACGCTGACGTAATGCCGCTGCTCTCTATTTGCCCCGGTAATTGTGGCAAATTCAAACTGCTTGACATGGACAGTACGACACTTGACAGCCACATCGTGATATTTTCCCGTCACACGACTATTGTGTATTCACTAATGATTAATTGCCATACCATTTATAAACCGGAATCTATGCTTAATTTCTAATAGAACAGCTGTAAATCCAATCTGTAAACCCGCTCTAGTCCGTATCATCAGTTTGCCATGAGGCTTATGTCTGTCCCATTCTGATTTTGACTCCAGGGGTGAAAGAGCACGCATACACAATTAACTGTTTTCCCATTGTTCAAACAAAAAGATATTTATTCTCCCGAAACCATGAGAACATTACACTTAGTGTGAAAAGAATAAAGATTATCTTACTGTTCATAAGAGAACAAATACCAACGAAATGCTATTTGATTTACAGAGAAAC
>JAVTVY010021783.1:0-92601 GCA_036873755.1 Hanleya hanleyi
GGCTAAGGGGCTGACACTTACCACACTATACACTTGTGTTAAGCTTCACGAGCAAATCTAAAAACAGATGGCCGCTATGAGGACACAGTGACGCAATTTTCCAAATATGGCATTTTTCGGTCAGATTTTTCAAATCTTATATATATGTTCTTTTCGCAATTACTCCGTGATAAATTAGTAAATAATTATGTGATGTGAAATAAAAACTTTTTCCTCATTTTGAAGAATAATCACGAAAACATCATTTTTTGGTACCCCACATGGCCGCCATTTTTAGTTTACCCATGATCTGCTGCTCCGAGTGTTATGCAAATAGGCTCAAAATGACCCCGATATGATCAACTCAAAAGTCACGGGGTTCCGGAAATAGCGTACAAAGTTCGGTAAGATTAATGTAGAATAACTGTTAACCGGTGAACATCACTTGGGTTTGTGCTTATCTTTTGTTAAATCGCTTTCACTTGCGATCGATTTATTGCTCATGCGTATGAAACTAATAGGCCTACACTGTGCAGGCTGAAACCTTAGAAATTAATGCTTTAGCAAAATCAAATATAGAACGGGCAGTCGAGTGAATAAGGAAGCCTATGATATTTAGATGTAACGACTAACATGAGGATTATCCGTCCATTATATCATGAGATAAACCGGTGTCTCTATACAACCTATGTGCTGTGTTGACATTTAACTGGAGTATCACGCAAACGTCTGTTATTAGATGTATAAATACGTACCTAAATACGTGTTCAATGGTTATAGATTGTGGTATATTATTTCTCTTATTTCTCGTTTTTCCAGGAGTTGCAATTAGTCTGAAATTGAAACCATCTTATGAAGTGGAAAAAAAAACGTTGATATGTGTTACGACGGGGGTGACAAAAACATATTTAAACATATCGGATCGCGAAATTAATAACAGACATTGGTTTGAACAACATGGGCAACTGAAATAAACTATGCAGCCGAACTATACAGAGCAACAGTCTAATGATGTTCTAATAGATAGACCATGTCAGCACCATGTCTCTCGGACAATTCCAATTTTAAATAGCTCCTGAAAAATGCGTCAGAAGTGGAATTCCGAATTAACGAGGATCCTATAAGATAGCCTCATCTCGCTCTGGTCTTTTCTTGGAGGATTATCCCAGCTGTGCAATTAACAGAGAGTGTTTCCATGAATAAAGGCATCATTGAAAACTGTCGACCGCTTCTCTCTTGCAGAAAACCAGCCGATGTTTATGTAAACTATTTTTGATTTTTTTTTTATCGAATTTTTATATTCTTCAGGACGTCGGTCATATGGAGATTATCTAGTGCTAGATGACCTATATAACGTCTGGGAAATGAGCGGAAACGCTTGAAATGCTTTTCTTTTGACAATTTCTGCATATAGGGGCATTCAGAGTTAGATCCGCCAAAAGTGGTGCTCAATTTGTACCATTGGAATAATAATACGCTCTTTGTACATTTATATGGTGTTGTCGAATTTCACATAGATATTGTTAATGAGAAAATTCAAGCAACTCTATGAACAAAAGAAACATCACAGAATTATATCTTTTACGTGTAATAGAACTGAAGAAAACATTGTCTTCTAACATTAACATAAAGATGACCAGTTTATTGAACACCGATATTATTAATGAACTAAGGTGTTCAGTGAGGTTCTGGTGAAGAGTAATCGCAAGTAGATGTGTTTTTTCGAAATACTTTTTGAGCTTTCAAATGTCAACATACATTCGACATCTGAATTTTTTTACATGACGGCACAACAATTCTCGCAAAAAGATTTAACTGCCTGCAAGACTCTTGGTAACAGAGTGGAAAGAAGTTTGGTTGTAAACATCTGGAACCAGCTTTGAAACTAGCCGTATATGGTGTTTTGGTGCAGTTTTTGGGGGAGTCCAGTACAATTTCCGTATACTATATCCTATCCCATTGACAATAGCCTAATTGATCATCAGCAATACCAACTCTGACAAACTTATCGTGATATGCTTCCCACAGAACATTCATGTAAAATTAAGCTTAAGGTGAGATATTTAGCTTCGGCAACAGAGGAATCCAGCGTTAATAATCGAAATACCTTTTCCAAAGTTCCCACTGAAAGAAACTTTTCTTTATAAATAATCGTCTCCTCGTATTCCAGAAGAAAAAATTCTTACTTTGAAAATTGATACCCTATATTTTCTCCCGCTGTCTAAAAGCATTAAATTTTTAAAACAAGCAATATTGAGTTTCCACAAGGGATTAACTGGATGCAAAGTTCTCGATACATGTTGTCGCTATGCCACCTAAAGCGCCTGTGGACGCTCGATTGCACTTTTGAAAAGAGAAAAGAATTAACTTGTGACTCTAATCCTTCGGACTCTCTCATGGCATTGTTGGAGCAGAAATTATTCATTAGGGGACAGGCTGATATACACTGTATGAATGCAATGAAACATGCCACAGTGATAGTGTGGCCACATGTCTCCAAACTCTATTGTTCTCAAACGTATTGAAATCCATGTGCTTCCAGACGGATATTTGCAACTGACAAAGCAGGCAGGTGAGTGAAATTGGTAGCCTGACAGGACTTTCGGATCATTACACATTCGTCAATAACTTTGCTTGAGGCAAACTCATTCCTCGTACATCAATACAAAAACCATGTATCCGAAACACATTATACCAAGCTAACAAATCACATCAATTTCCGATATTGCCCCGATGAAATAACGTTACATTCAATGCTCCAACGTGAAGCGGATACAGACGCATGTGGTAGCCTAATCTTCGTGGATTTGGAAATGCTCCCTCGAGTGCCGCTTTTTGTTCACATTCATTCAGATCAAACTCTGATCACCATAATAAGTTAACTCCATCATGGTTACTCATCCCTTGAACTCAAAAGGAAAACGAAAAAGTTTTGGGGGGAGAGATATGTTGTTGGCATATTTTTCTGACAAATTTTGAAATTTATTTCATGAAAATATTCCTTCTGGTTCTGAGATATTGCACTTCAGTTGATGGTGCCATGGCTTTATGGTGAACTAGAGGTAATTAGATAGACATATAGTGGTATATTTTCTTTTCTTAAATGCATAGGAGACTGACTCTTTTGCATTTCATTAGCATGGTTCTCGAATTACAAGCGTCTGGTCCGTCATTCATAATTCAGCCGTCGTCCATTAAAGAATATCCGCGTCCATAATCCAAAGACCTATTCCATATTCCATATTCCATATAACAGTATTTGCACCAAATTCAAAAAGACAATCATAGTATACATAAACATAGGCTTGTTTCCTGCAAGAGAGAAGCGGTCAACAGTTTTCAATGATGCCGGCAAGACATCATGATGTTCCAAAAATATCAAGTCCGTATCGCTGATCAGTATTCTTAATCCATTGTTAAGTCGTCATATAAAGAATGATGTAGTACATGGGTTCATACGGCCCCTAGCCCCGGTTTAAGCGAAATTAGACACAAGTTACGAAACGTAACGCCATAGATCTTGCACGCTACGCTCGTACATGTATTTTGCTATCAGCATGCGATATGTATCGCCAAATTTGAGAAACTTTGAGTGGAGGCGCTTGGTGGTGTAGCCCTGTTTTATAAGTTTCTGCAACAATGTTTTGTGGCGTTGATTAAAATCGTCACATTTAACACAGGATCTAGCAAATGCTACTAGGCGTGATATGTATACGCCATATGCAGGTCCCACTGGAATATTACTGTCCAGAAAGGGATAGTTTACGATGTCGAGATTGTTATCATCTCTTCTCATCTCATCTCTTCGAATATCACTTTTGCAACTCGGTTATCAATAGGTTCAGAAATATAGTTACCATAGCACCTGGTAACCAAGCGATTTATTCAATGAACTTAAACAGTTTAGGTGATTTTTTCAATGAATATGAATCGTATAGACTTCCGCTATTGCATATTCATCTAATTAAGTCACGCAAGTACGTTCTAAGTTTTCTAAGTTCATAACCCGCGCAATTTCCAACATAAATCCCTGATGCTATGATAACCGCTTTTTCTTTTCTAAAAATAATTCGATATTTTCCAAAACAAACTTGACTAGTTTGCATAATGCTATAAATAAGCAATAGTAGAAGTTTAAAAAGAAATTTGACTTAAAATTCGGTGGATATGTCAGCATAAATTTAGCTCATTATCTTGAGCTCACTTGGGGACATCCGTGAACTCCGTGAGCATCAAACATCAATATCTCTGCAACCGTTTGAAGTATCTACATGCGATGAACAGTCGGACAGGGAGTTACCATTGGATGCATACGTCAACCACGATCAATCCTTGGTGGAGCCCCGACAGGCACACAAATATCCCTTACTATATCCCCGATTTTGCAACAGGTTGAGTGTCGCCTATCTGCTTCAATCCCACCATAACGGGACAATAATGGATGTGCCAAGCATATCGTATTTTTGAACATCGCATTAGATAGTTTCACATCATTCATTCGTCAGTCTTTATCTGATAACAGAATAGTATTCAGTGGGTAGTGGTTCCTATCACATATGATCTGATCTTTTATATAAGATGAGTACCTGCCTTTGATTGTGTTACTCAGTAATCTTTGTATTCCTTACCACATCTGTTTTACCACTGGACAGAGAAATCACATTTTTCCTCCTCCAGATTGTTTTAACCTTACACGTCCTGGGGGAGGGGTTACATGTCCTAGGGGAGGGATATTGTGCACCCCCCCACCCCCCCATTCACCAATCTTTCCACCGTATCTCCGGATCTCAAAAAAGATGCCGAAATGGTGCGTGTATCTGATGTTAGTATATTGATAATCTGGAATCTAGCGCATCTACTGTATGTGGAAATCGTCAAAATCTTAACACTCTTGTGGCGCTATCACGCCAGTGCGATTTGTATTGTCTTATTTTGATATTAACTAAAGACAACGTTTCAGGAGATTATTCTACCCCCGTAAATTATTTGCCAATATATCACAGACTATCGATTCCCGGGATTTGTTATGGCGCATGTGCATTCTCAACTGTCCTAATGCAGACTTCAAATCCATCCAAGGCTTACCGAGGTGCTAAACCGAAACCAACAAAACCACAATCCGTGTGCCAAAGATGGATCGCGCTTAGCTATCGCGTGTAAACTGTGCGAATTTATACCCAACCCCTCACGGCATAACTGCCGCTGTCGCGATACATTACCACGTACATCAAATATGGCAGATCGACTCTTATTCCATCCTTCCATTTTGATATTGAGATTATTAGAATACAATGGACCGGCACAAGGATACCTGTTTGCAAAATTTCATCAAAAAAATATTCCAATAATATTCATGACTTTATCGTATTGTTTACCCAAGTGCAGTTACATATTGATCTATGAGTTTGTTGTCCCTATGCACTACGTTCAGATGCAGTACAGATTTAGGAACATTTAGTTAACATTTTTAAATATTATAGAATAGGATGATAAAAGCTTTATGTAAGCTGAATTCTTTAGATGGTCCCAAACGCATGTTCACAATTACTCACTTTCCCCGTCCGATGAAGGATGGGTTTTATGCCAGTCATGACAATCCTAGACAGGGCCTGGAGAGATGACCACACACCCTTAGATCAATTGCTTAACAAAATGACACTGTAGCAAATTCAATTCAGTTGGGCTCGCTGACGTTCATAGTATGATGAAAAAAATTGACAAGTTAAACATGCCGAAGGCATTGTACCCAAATAAATATTTGGTCGAAATAAGACTGTAATACGACCGTTCAAAACTTGCTTATTGATCTTTTCTCATCATTAAATGTAGACTGAGTTAAATATTCTTATTATTATATCGGTGTTGACATTTGTTGATTTCTTGATCCGATACATATCGTTACCCTAATAATTTAACTCAATTTCTTAGTTAATTTCCGCAGGCGTTCACCATCCCTATCACCGAGTATCTCTTGGACGGTCCCCTTATTGAAGACCTATACCTTCCTCATTCTCGTTCTCTTAATTTCAATAACCTCTTTATGCTTGGATGTGCGACGACGATCGACCTACGCCAAACAGCAACCCAGAACTCATATTGCGCCCACCTTTTCAATAACGATTTCGTTATGGCAGAAGAGCGAAGCCAATCAATACGCCAGGGAGGACGTTCGCGAGGTATGCATGATATTAAAACGGCTACTGATGCGTGAGACGCCACTCGTTAAAAATCCGAGCTTCTCCTCTATCACGTGACTTGTCATCCTCAACTATAGACATAAGGTATCGTCTGCTCGTCAGTCATTCCTTCTTCACACAAACATTGTGAGCTGCAGACGAACATGAAGGTACCAATCTGGACAGAAGTGGGACTCCTCGTATTAGTGGCAGCGTTATCTGTGATAATTGCAGAGGTAAGTGGCATTTAAATATACATTACTAGTCATATTCTCCCGAGGAGTATATCAGTACCCCTCACATCTGGATGCCATGTGTTTCTCAGAATGAAAGACGAGTCATAATAAAAGAATTGAGTTTCTGGTATAAACACAATTCGTTGCCTTTCATTATCGAAGCTCCGTGGAAGATCCCACAGAGGTTCGGATTCAGAATTGATTATATTTTATTCCAAGTGATCTATCCGTTTCCATTGTGTGCAGGTAGTATATTATTTCGTCGCACGTTTTTACTGAATTACCTGTACCGTATATTCTAAGTTACTCTCAAAGTTCTTCATTAGACATTCATGATCGAATCATGGTGTTTACACTTCCTGTATTTATATAATTTAGTAATTTAAGAATAGTTAACCTCTTAATATCTCAGTATATGTTCGATTTTATTTGTAAATAGAAAAAATGCTGATTTACATAGAATAACACGTATGACATAGGAACACGTATGCATTATGAATGTAATGCACCGAAATTCACTTATCTCATCTTATAATAATGATATCGTATAATAACCTGGATTGGAAAGTTTACAACTTACCTTATTATGAGGAGACTAATTCGGTTGCGTTTTCGAGTAAATTGCGAACGTCGAAAGTTAAAATATACATATCTGTTATTGGTTCACGAGAAAATCTCGTCATATTACATGCAAGTTTTTGTCGGATTCTCCTTTATTGACAAGCTAAAGCTTTGCGATCTGTGATCATATTCAGTATGAATAGGAGAAAGCAGTCTTAAGTTGATACATTCTTTTCAAGAAGGTAGGCAAAATATTGCGCTGATAGTTTCCGCGAATGAATGAGTCGATCTATTTGCTAACTTACTTTATGATGTAAATTCACAAGATGAACTTACGAATTGGTTATTTTGGACAACAACGAAAGAGAAACCGGAACTTTTCTGTAAAATATCATTTTTTGCGTTTATTTTTTATAACTGTTTTTATAGCATGTTATGCATATTTTGGAATAATTTACCCGAAACCCCTTTTCTAATGTCTTTCTGAAACGCGAGAAATGAAGCCTGTAATTTCAATATTTTTGGTGGGGGTATGCCCGCGGATACCATCCGTCGAGAAGAATGTTTTATTAAGATCTTCAACAGAAAATATTCATTAGGATGGAATGTTGATCTGTATACGTAATTGCCAGGTATTTTAGTCCTTGGATACTGCGATGCATTCCATAGAGGCTATGTAACCACCAATAGTCATTTCACAGATTTAGTTTTAATGACGCAGTCCACAGAGACAAACACGCTTCTGTTGTTTATTGGCTGCCTTTTACGTATGCCACAGATTGCCGTCTACCTGACTTTGTGAAATTATCATGTTAACGAAAAAAACCTTTGATTAAAATTTTAGGAGCAGCGAAACTAGTTTTAAAGAACATATGTATGCATAACAAATTCACTATTTGAAAACAAGTGACAATAACAAGTGACTTTAACAAGGAAATTCTAACCGTTGTTTTTTTTGTTTTTTTTTTCTTCAAATTAATCAACGAGAAAGTACACAGTACATTTATCCATCGTCGCAAGAATTACACCAAGCAAGGATGAACGAGACAGATATCATATTTGGATCCATTTCTCTACAAATTTGAGAGAGATCGAATGACGATAATGGAATTATGTCTGCTTTTAAAGGCTATTGCCATCCCTTGATGGATACATTTGCAATACACTGTCAGAATTTTGAGTACAGACATGACGTACCCAAAATAGTTGGGTCAAAAGGACCCTAAATGTTTGGGTCAAAATGAAATTTGACCCAAACACTTTGGGTCCGTCACGTCCATACCCAAAAAATATCTGGTCAATTCGACCCAATGCTTCTGACGTTGCATGGTAACATTTAATAGACCTAAGCTAGTTGATGATTCCGGGTAGAGTGAGTGAGTGAGTAGGATTTAACGTCGTTTTCAACATTGTTTCAGTCATATCACGACGGTGCCTACATGTGCCAGAACACGAGAGTGTCCACAGTTCCTATTATTCTGGACACTGATCAGCCCAGCCGGTACAGCACCCGGATTCCGGGTAGAAAAGACATTGATTAGTTAACAAGTATTACAGAAAACTCACGGCCATATGACAGTTTAGCGACTGGTCAGTCATTCCGAAAGATATATGGATAGGATCGCCCATCGGTATTATAAAATTACAATCTTTTTTACAATATACACTGAACCGTGTAAAAAAAATTCCAATCATTTCCGATGGCATATTGTTTTTCGCGCATTTCTTAACTCCTTTCGTGGCATATGTTGCAGATTTATGCCACCAGTAAATGATTTAGCGGGATAAACTTCATCCGCGACGTTGGAGTTTTCAACTCAGTCACAATATGGCACAGGGAAGTAGTAACTCTGTACTTCGTGTGGCTTATGTAACCGCTTGACCCACCGAAATTCCATTAAGGTGCAGAAATGTTTATTATTGTCTCGCATGCTATTTAGCAGATCTGCTACTTCGCAAACAATTTCTAAAATCAGTGATATTTAGAAAGGGGTCTGCTACTTTGAAGATAATTTCTAGGATTACTGCTAGTTAGCACTTTGATGCCTGTCCCCAAAGAAACTATATTGTATAATTAGCACAAATGCTACATATTGAATATTTTTCCTAAATTACAGCCAGAAGAAATATTCAATATTTTTGATAAATCGCAAACGCAAATTGTCCCGAAAGAAAATTTATTGTATAATTAGCACAAATGCTAAATATTGAATATTTCTTCTGAATCGCAGCTCCAAATTGTACGAATGCCTCTCCTTAAAGAAAATATATTGTATAATTAGCACAAATGCTACATATTTTCAAACTTGCATGGGCTGGTGAATAAGGATGTTTAAGGCAGTCCCAAGTACACCTTCTTTGCTGGTCTGTGCAACTCCTCTGACAATAACAGGGATTGTTCTATCTTTCTTCCTGGTTAAACAACGCGCATGCGCTGATATATACGGATTGTTAAGACAGTCGCAAGTACATTTTCATTTGTGGTCTGTGCAACTCCACTCAGACAATAACAGATTATTCTATCGTTCTTCCTGGTTAAACAACGCGAATGTGCTGCTTTTTTAGGACGCCTACAGAACGGGCGATATAAAGGCAACCTCACTGATGCAGACAGCTGACAGGTATTCAGAATTACTGGCACAACAAACCAATCATTCAACAACACTGTATGTTGGCATGCACCCAATGACTGAAGGTGTTTCGGAGACAATCGGCCCCTTTCAATGTAATTTCGAAAGAAACAAAACGCCAAAAACAACATCTTCCTTTGGTACTTGATTGCAACAATCAAATTATATTCCAATTAGATGATATTATAAAGGTGCTAAATATTGAATATATTGTCCTTTCTCCGACACGATGTTACAGATATTTTAACGCGAATCTCTTCTAACTAGAGTAGATTATAAAAGTGCCAAATATTGAATATATTGTCTTTTCTTCGAAAAGGCTCTTGTGGATATTTAACTGCGAGTCTCTTCTATTTAGTATAAATTATAAAAGTGCTAAATATTGAATATATTGTCTTTTTTCAGACGCCAGCTACATATTTAATTGCGAATTTTTTCTAATTATATGATATTAAAAAGGTGCTAAATATTGAATATATTGTCTTTTTCGGACGCCAGATAGATATTTAACTGCGAATCTCTTCTAATTAGATGATATTATCAAAGTGCTAAATATTCAATATAATGTCTGTTCTCAGACATTAGCTACATATTTAAGTGCGAATCTATTCTAATTAGATAATATCATAAAGGTGCTAAATATTGAATATATTGTCCTTTCTCCGACACGATGTTACAGATATTTTAATGCGAATCTCTTTTAATTAGAGTAGATTATAAAAGTGCTAAATATTGAATATATTGTCTTTTCTTCGAAAAGGCTCTTGTGGATATTTAACTGCTAATCTCTTCTATTTAGTATAGATTATAAAAGTGCTAAATATTGAATAAATTGTCTTTTTCCAGACGCCAGCTCCATATTTAAGTGCGAATCTTTTCTAATTAGATGATATTATAAAGGTGCTAAATATTGAATATATTGTCCTTTCTCCGACACGATGTTACAGATATTTTAACGCGAATCTCTTCTAACTAGAGTAGATTATAAAAGTGCTAAATATTGAATATATTGTCTTTTCTTCGAAAAGGCTCTTGTGGATATTTAACTGCTAATCTCTTCTATTTAGTATAGATTATAAAAGTGCTAAATATTGAATAAATTGTCTTTTTCCAGACGCCAGCTCCATATTTAAGTGCGAATCTTTTCTAATTAGATGATATTAAAAAGGTGCTAAATATTGAATATATTGTCTTTTTCGGACGCCAGATAGATATTTAACTGCGAATCTCTTCTAATTAGATGATATTATCAAAGTGCTAAATATTCAATATAATGTCTGTTCTCAGACATCAGCTACATATTTAAGTGCGAATCTATTCTAATTAGATGATATTATAAAGGTGCTAAATATTGAATATATTGTCTTTCGCGGACGCCAGATAGATATTTAACTGCGAATCTCTTCTAATTAGATGATATTTTCAAAGTGCTAAATATTCAATATATTGTCTGTTCTCAAACGCCAACTACATATTTAAATGCTAATATATTCTAATTAGATGATATTATAAAACTGCTAAATATTGAATATATTGTCCTCTCTCCGACACGGTGTTACATATATTTTAATGCGAATCTCTTCTAATTAGGTTAGATTATAAAAGTGCTAAATATTGAATATATTGTCTTTTCTCCGAAAAGTCTCATGTGGAATTTAACTGCGAATCTCTTCTATTTAGTATAGATTCTAAAAGTGCTAAATATTGAATATATTGTCTTTTCCCAGAAGCCAGCTACATATTCAAGTGCGAATCTTTTCTAATTAGATGATATTATAAAGGTGCTAAACATTGAATATATTGTCTTTCTCGGATGCCAGCTAGATATTTAACTGCGAATCTCTTCTAATTAGATGATATTATCAAAGTGCTAAATATTCAATATAATGTCTGTTCTCAGACATCAGCTACATATTTAAGTGCGAATCTATTCTAATTAGATGATATTATAAAGGTGCTAAATATTGAATATATTGTCTTTCGCGGATGCCAGATAGATATTTAACTGCGAATCTCTTCTAATTAGATGATATTTTCAAAGTGCTAAATATTCAATATATTGTCTGTTCTCAAACGCCAACTACATATTTAAGTGCGAATCTATTCTAATTAGATGATATTATAAAGGGGCTAAATATTGAATATATTGTCTTTCGCGGACGCCAGATAGATATTTAACTGCGAATCTCTCCTAATTAGATGATATTTTCAAAGTGCTAAATATTCAATATATTGTCTGTTCTCAAACGCCAACTACATATTTAAATGCTAATATATTCTAATTAGATGATATTATAAAACTGCTAAATATTGAATATATTGTCCTCTCTCCGACACGGTGTTACATATATTTTAATGCGAATCTCTTCTAATTAGATTAGATTATAAAAGTGCTAAATATTGAATATATTGTCTTTTCTCCGAAAAGTCTCATGTGGATTTTAACTGCGAATCTCTTCTATTTAGTGTAGATTCTAAAAGTGCTAAATATTGAATATATTGTCTTTTCCCAGAAGCCAGCTACATATTCAAGTGCGAATCTTTTCTAATTAGATGATATTATAAAGGTGCTAAACATTGAATATATTGTCTTTCTCGGATGCCAGCTAGATATTTAACAGCGAATGTCTTCTAATTAGATGATATTATCAAAGTGCTAAATATTCAATATATTGTCTGTTCTCAGACGTCAGCTACATATTTAAGTGCGAATCTATTCTAATTAGAAAATATTATAAAGGTGCTAAATATTGAATATATTGTCCTACACGGTGTTAGATATTTTAATGCGAATGTATTCTAATTAGACTAGATTATAAAAGTGCTAAATATTTAATATAAATGCTATTAAAGTAACCCACTTTTCTGCCTACTGCGGAGTTTAGCAAAAGTATCTGCACAATATTGCCAAGTATGCTATTTAGCATCATGTTAAAGCATAGGAAATTTGAAAAGTATCTAAAATAAAGCCAATCCTGCACCTAACTCCGAAATTCACTTATCTCATCTTATAATAGTGATATCTTATAATAACCCTGGGTTGGAAAGTTTACAACTTACCTTATTACGAGGAGACTAATTCAGTTGCGTTTTCGAGTAAATTGTAGAAGTAGGAAACTCACCCACCCCCTCCCCCCTCCCCCCTCCCATTACCCGCCTCGGTCCCTTCAAACCACTTTCTAGCTTGGGGGGACTAGGTTATTTTTCCTTCGTCGGCTATGCCGGCAAGGCCGTTTTATCGATAGGATCTGTTGTCCAGTTGTCCATGTAAAAACGGTATGATCATGTACATATTGAATATTGCAATACGTTCGCGAAGCTTACAATTATATCGCACATAAACCAGATGTCGATGTAAATTAAAATATACATATATTTTATTTGTTCTCGAGAAAATTTCGCCATAGTACATGCATGTTTTTGTCTGACTCTCCTTTACTGACATGCTGAAGTTTTGCAATCTGTGATCATATTCAGTATGAATAGGAGAAAGCAGTCTTAACTTGATACATTCTTTTCAAGAAGGTAGGCAAAATATTGCGCTGATAGTTTCCGCGAATGAATGAGTCGATCTATTTGCTAACTTACTTATGATGTAAATTTATCAGATGAACTTACGAATTGATTATTTTGAACAACAACGAAAGAGAAACCGCAACTTTTCTGTAAAATATCATCATTTGCGTTTACTGTTTATAACTGTTTTTATATCATGTTATGCATTTTTTGGAATAATTTACCCGAAACACCTTTTCTAATGTCTTTCTAAACGCGAGAAGTGAAGCTTGTAATTTCAAATATTTTTGGTGCGGGTATGCCGCGGATACCTTGCGTCGAGAAGAATGTTTTATTAAGATCTTCAACAGGAAATATTAATTAGGATGGGATGTTAATCTGTATACGTAATTGTCAGGTATTTTAGTCCTTGGATACTGCGATGCATTCCGTAGAGGCTATGTAAGTGCCGAGAGTTATTTCACAGATTTAGCTTCAATGACGTAGTCCACAGAGGCAATTACGCTCCTGTTGTTGATTGGTTGCCTTTAACGTATGCCACAGATTGCCGTCTACCTGGCTTTGTGGAATTATCATGTTAACGAACGAAACCTTTAATTAAGATTTTAGGAGCAGCGAAACTAGACTTAAAGAACATATCTTTGGATAACAAATTCAAATTCACTATTCGAAAACAAATGATAATAACAAGTGACGTCAACAAGTGACGTTAAGAGGATGATTCTATCCGTTGTCTTTTTGTTTTGTTTTTTCAATATAATCAACGAAAAAGTATACAGTGCATTTCTCCATTGTCACCAGAATTTCACCAAGCAAGGATGAACGAGACAGAATATCATATTTGGATCCACTTCTCTACAAATTTGAGAAAGATCGAATGACGATAATGGAATTATGTCTGCTTTTATAGGCTATTACCATCCCTTGATGGATACATTTGCAACATGGTAACATTTAATAGACATAAGTTAGTTAATGATTCCGGGTATAAAAGACATCGATTATTTAACAAGTATTACAGAAAATTGACGGTCATATGACAGTTTAGATCGCCCATCGGTATTATAAAATTACAATTCTTGTTACAATATACATTGAACCGTGTCAAGATTTTCCCATTCGTTTCCGATGACATACAGTTTTTCGCGCATTTCTTAAGTCCTTTCATGTCATATTTTGCAGAATAATTTGTTTTTACTGTCCGTCTCCGGTAAACGATTTAGCGGAATAAACTTCATCTGCGACGTTGGAGTTCTCAACTCAGTCACAATATGTCACAGGGAAGAAGTAACTCTGTACTTCATGTGGCTTATGTAACCGTTTGACCCAGAACCCGGATACACTTAGCAATTCAATCCCCTTAAACATCTATCCAGGAATAGAACATTTTATTAGATGACGAACATTGCAGACGTCAACAGACATCTACTCCTGAAATGCATCATAATAGCGAAAACCATTCACACCATTTGCTTAAAGGCAACCTGCTGTTACGCATCCAGGCCAAAATTGTTATTGTATTCACTATGACTTTGACTAAAACAATGGTTAAAATAAATCAATAAATCAATGAATGCTCAATAAATCGCCAGTACTTGCTTACGGGAATATATGTAGATTAACACTACTCGTGGTCATTTATCTGACTTTTATCACACGATAAAAATCAGATGAATGAGCACGAGTATGATAACTTATTTCTCATATCACAATATCGTAGCATATAAAAGTCAAAAGAGCATTGAAAACTACGAGTGATACTTAATAAAAATGTAAAGAGTGTGATAGAGGTCTTGTATCATATAGATTTACGACATTGGTTTTGGCCGATGTGATTAATGACCCGGCAAGGTCATTAATTCGTTCACCGTTTCTCGCCAGGAAATACAGTTTTATTATTTTTTTACTGTTGTGACATCTTATGGTTTTATTCGTAAAAAAAATTAATATTGATGTGGAGAACAGCTGCTAAACAAGCATACGATCGGACTCGTATCTCCCTCCTGCATTCTCCGTAGCTTGAATCCCAGGAATATTTCTGCAACCGGAAGAGGAATGACAGTCCTTTCTTGAATACATTTTGCTCGAGATAGGATTTCTCTTATATACTGATATGAGCTATGACCTTTGGATATTGTTCATATCATATGGTTTCAACCACTCGTAACGATATACCAAAAGTTTACTGGACTCTCAAAATAAAAAAAAACACGATGTAAAGCTATATTCGTAGCTGATTCTAGAAGCTGCATCACCAAGTTTCTTTCAATCATGTTGGCGAGGGCTCTTCGAGAGATAAAAGCATTTTGGAAAGGTATTGCTTCACTGCTTCTAAAAACTCTGGCGTTGAATGTATGTGGAGGTTAGAAAAATCAAAGGAAGAATTTGATGCGAAAGGACACATAACGTGCAGACATATATCCACATGGGATTCCGACTCTCTTCACAACAATCTCAATTCAAGATCTTATTGATCGTGTTAGTTCATTAATATTATCGGTGATCAAATGATTACAATTTCGACATCGTAGTCTATCCATTTCTGGACAGTAATATTCCAGTAGGACCTGCATATGACGTATACATATCAGGGCTAGTAGTATTTGCTAGATCATGTGTGAAATGAGACGATTTTAATCAACGTCACAAAAACATTATTGTAAAACCTTATAAAGCACAGCAAAATAACCAAGCGCCTCCAGTCAAAGTTTTTCAAATTTGGCGATACATATCACACACTGATGGTACAGTACGAGCGTAGCTGCACGATCTATGGCGTTACGTTTTGTAACTTGTCTAATTCCGCTTAACCCTGAGTTGGGGCCGTAAGAACCCATGCACTTCACGATTTTCAAGGTGTTCATATGAACAGAAACAATAAAAGCGTGACTGAGATACATCATTTACCCTAGATAACGATATTACAACAAAAATCATATGGATTAAGAATACAGATCAGCGATACACATTTGATGTCATGCCGGCATCATTGAAAACTGTTGACCCGTTCTCTCTTGCAGGAAACTAACCTACGTTTATGTATACTATGATTGTTGTTGTTTTTGTTTTGTTTTGCTGTTTAATGCTGTTACATGGAATAGGTCTTTCGATTATGGACGCAGAGATTCTTTAGTGGACGACGGCTAAATATTGAACGCCGGACTATACCCTTGTATCCTATCTAATCCCTTACTGCTGAGGTCAAATGAGAAATATAAACGAGGTATAGCAGGCTTTGAATAATTCAGCTGAGTAGACGAAGGTCAATTCGAAATGGCATGGCTTGAAGTATTCTCATTATGGAAAGCTTACTCAGACGAATGTTCCCAAACACGGAATACCAAGCAAGGAAGCTTGTACTAGTATTCCTTTTTTATAGAGACTTTGCTTGGAGGCTGATTCCTGAGGTACATGTTAGCAATATTATTGATTACCATTTTGTTCTTTTTAACTGTGCTTCTCTTAAAGGATATTGGTTGCTCAAAGACTTGCATCGTTTGTTCTTCGCCGTAATCTCCGATCAGGTTACATCGCTTCTCTGACATATATAGCTCTAGACTGGAAATACTCTCCCTTCAATCTTCTTCACAATACAGCCTTGTTGAGTCTATAAAAAAGGCATATGTCAGATCATTGTCAAACCCTCAATACACGATATGCTCCTAGGGGATTCTCTGGTCGTCTTTATTGGGGTATTCATTCACTTAAGAGGAGTGAAATGCAACCCTCTCTTATCGCGATGAAAGCGTAGGAGTTCTCGTATCTTATCGGAAACCATTGAACTTGAGGCTACTTCAATGCTAACTCATTTATAGCAACCCATCGCAATTTTGTTATCTTGGAGTTAACGAGGAACCGTTATCGCCATAAGAATCTCAGCTGTATTTAATCTGCTTTAGCTCAGTCAAAGATGCGTGCTTTGTCAAACATGGTCAATAAAAGGAAATTCTGGCCGAAAACATGTCTGTCTCCTGTTAGATAAACGTCACGGCATTCTATCCTTCAACTAGCCAAGAGAGAACAAATAATCCGCATCGTAGATTTTCCCTAAGAAGTTAGGGTCGGAATTTCAATGCATGTTTCTGTTGTTTTAGGTGAAGGCATTATCCAATCAGTTGTCTCTTTGATGGACTGAAACTGGACTTCCGTCGGAAGCCGTCGTTCGCATGAGATTTCCCATTATCACACAGAAAACTATGATAATATAGATTCTGTTACGAAAAAATATACTGTAGATTCTTTTTAGATTTGCAAAAACTGAATTGAGCATTTGGTTACGTATGTCGCGATTTTTTATACGTTTGCTGATTTATCTTTCGCTTCTTTTTCTTCTCTTGCACTTATATAACATCGATCTTGTTCACTTAATATCAATCCCACAACAACCACATTCACAACAAGAAAAGATCAAACAGGACACTCAAAATTATCGACAGGTCGTAGTTTGAAAGCAATTCACCAAGCAAAGAGCATTCTTCAAGTACCTGTCAACCTTGGGGTTCTAATCAACCTCTGGTTTGACCTCGATTCTTATGTACCTATGACCATATAATGTTAGTGACTGGCTAGGAGCCATGACTGTCAAACGTAAAACTTCTTTCGGTTATTTACAAATTGTTTTGGAAGTGGAAAGAGGTGCCGACATACTGACAGAGCCACATGACTTCACAGTATAGTCTTCTGGTTAACCTATTCTAAAGCACATACCAAGAATCTAACGATTCGTGATATGTGTTGTATCTCAGGTACGCTTTTATTGTACCTGTTCATGTGGCAACTTGGATGATATGACCACACGGCCCCTAGCACCGGCATAAGCGGTATTAGATACAAATCTAGAGAGCTATGATGGAAATGCTCTGACAACTCGTATACTGGTAATTGGTGAGCTGTTTCGCTGTGACAACTCGTACATTGGAGATTGGTGAGCTGTACCGTCGTCAGATGAAAATGACGGCATTTAACACAAAAGACTAGTCTGTAAGGCCCGATGTCGACCCAGCATCAACTTCCCACAATGCCAACATATATCAAAGACCAAAAGGTCTGTACAGGGGACGAGCCTCGGGGATGAAACGTCCACCAGCAGAATCTCGCCATGTACAGGTAAAAATTACAACGCATATAAGGGAAGTGGGAAGAGGTGCCGACATACTGACAGAGCCACATGACTTCACAGTATAGTCTTCTGGTTAACCTATTCTAAAGCACATAACAAGAATCCCACGATCAGATCCAATGTGTACCTTTTGTCTCAATGATCCAGAAACAATTGAACATTTATTTTGGGACTGCCAAATAATTAATAGGTTATGGCAAGACTTGCGAAATTGGATACTTAAGAAATGTCATATAGGCCTTGTTCTTAACAAAAAGACTATATTATTCGGTTTACCATTAAAGAATCTTGTATTGAATCACGTAGTATTACTGATAAAACAATACATTTATAAGTGTCGTTGTATAGATTCTACACCCAACCTTGATGGTATAATAAATATACTCAAATATAATCTAAATTTGGAGAAAACTATTTATAAATATAATCTGAAATCTGAATACTTCGAGAAAAAATGGGAACTTTTTACTAAAGTATTCAGCCACGACGGAGAAACCGAATGATAGCGCTGTTTAATGATATTGCTGTCTAAAGATATGGATAATGATATTGCTGTTTATGAATTGCTGTTCAATGATATTGATATCTAATTGCCCACCAATTAAATACAAAACCTAGAGGTAAAATGCTGGTCAAAATATTCTCAGACCAACAGAACAAGCTGCACACTCCCTATATATTTCACTATAGATTCCCCATTTATTGTAATTTTATTTATTTTATTTTATTTTACTTTTTTATTTTATTTTTTTTTTATTTTTTTTTTATTTTATTTTTTTTATTTTTTTTTTTATTAGCTATATTTTCTGATAATTATGTTAGTTACTGCCTTTTCTCTACTGTTTTTCTTATTTAGATTAAAGGTCCACATCTATAATTAAATATTTCAACTCGAATTTTATATACATAAAATCTATTATTTTATATACATAAAATCTATTAACATGTACTGTCTGCTGTTTGATGAAGACAAATAAAGAAATTATAAAAAAAAAAAAGAATCCCACGATTCGTGATATGTGTTGTATCTCAGGTACATGTACGCTTTTATTGTATCTGTTCATGTGGCAACTTGGATGACATGACCACACGGCCCCTAGCACCGGAATAAGCGGTATTAGATACAAATCTACAGAGCTATGATGGAAATGCTCTGACAACTCGTATATTGGTAATTGGTGAGCTGTGTCGCTGTGACAACTCGTACACTGGGGATTGGTGAGCTGTATCGTCGTCAGATGAAAATGACGGCATTTAGCACAAAAGACTAGTCTGTAAGGCCCGATGTCGACCCAGCATCAACTTCTCACAAATGCCAACATATATCAAAGACCAAAAGGTCTGTACAGGGGCGGGCCTCGGGGACGAAACGTCCACCAGCAGAATCTCGCCATATACAGGAAAAAATTACAACACATATAAGGGAAGTGGGAAGAGGTGCCGACATACTGACTGCGTCACATGACTTCACAGAATAGTCTTCTGGTTAACCTATTCTAAAGCACATACCAAGAATTCAACGATTCGTGATATGTGTTGTATCTCAGGTACGCTTTTATTGTACCTGTTCATGTGGCAACTTGGATGATATGACCACACGGCCTCTAGCACCGACATAAGCGGTATTAGATACAAATCTAGAGAGCTATGATGGAAATGCTCTGACAACTCGTATACTGGTAATTGGTGAGCTGTGTCGCTGTGACAACTCGTACACTGGGGATTGGTGAGCTGTATCGTCGTCAGATGAAAATGACGGCATTGTCAGTAACCTGTCAGTAACCGTGCATTGCCGTCTGGTAACTGAACAGTACCTGCCAGCTAAACACCCAGTTACTAGTTCATTTTTAAATGCACAGTACTGTAAGAGGACCTTTCTTGCCAGTTACATTCAGTTGTGGACTGCACGGTGCTGGCTGGTGACGGCAACTAGCTGGAAATGGGTGATGAAAGTTTGGCTGTGTATATTCAGTAATTTGACGAAGAATGTCTTATCCCTGGCAATGTCTAGCATGTATATAGAGCAATTTATCTAGAAGTCTCAGGTACTAGACAATAAAGAAGGACTATTTGCAAATACGGAATAAGCTTTAGGCTTCAGATCTGGCCATCAATATTAAGCCGTCGGCCACAAAATAATTTCTTTGTCAGTAATCGAACGAAACGGAATGCGGTAGATACCAACAGGTCGATACATACGACAGACTATGTAAAAGGTGTCCAAGTAAGGTAATTTAGAGTGAACATCATTTTATTCTGGCCTGCCTTAAATATAATACACACTGAAAAAACAAATTTGAAAAAATTGTAATCTGTATTAAAATTTCGATTCTCTGAAGTAACACCGTGAAGCCAAACTTTATTCTTGGAAACTGCCATTTTCGTTCTTGCTTGCGAAAAGTTGCGTGACCGGTTGGATATCCCATACTTAGCTATGCGCTGTGAAAAACGTCCTATTTGGTTCATGCAGAAAAGATCATGAACGTACAAGGTGGTTTTAGGGGGCGATTAGATTTGCTTCGTGCGTACCTTGCTTTTATTCAATATGTCTGTCATGCTTGGCATCTTTTTGTTTCACTGTACTTCAGTTCCCAGTAACCGGGATGCAAGTTGCACCAACACGGTGTATATACGATCCATATTAACAGGTTATCTCAACATTAGGGAAAGTGAGTCAGTCCAGCAAAACCCTTCTAAACTGAATCTCTCCTTTCCTCCATGTAAAAACGAAATACCTTAGCAATCTTATTTGATCGGCTGTGTGTGCTTCATGCAATCAGTTCGCACAAATAAGTCCTTATTCTATGGATACTGATCGGATTGGGCGATCGGCGATAAACATATTTTCATTTGATCCAGTCTCAAACACAATCGCTGTCGATTCCGAACACGAAGTATCCACCGGCTTCAGTAAGCCTACACACCCCCGAAGGAAGGGGATTTCCCGTATTGTTTTCTTCATTTGCTTTTGCTCGCGGCTTTCGTTAACTTTCAGTGTGGGTGTTCGCTATACGCTCTTCAATAATGTATCCATTCCTTGGTCGATAGTCCGCATTGTCTAGACCAGGATAATGTTTTGTCTTTCTAACTCCAATAATCGAGCAAGAAACTGGTTTATGCACATTGAACAGGACATTTTGACAAGCATTAGACACGAACAAAACTAACTCAGGTATTGTTTGGAGTCTTGGTCGAGAAATCTCTGATCCGAAAATATGAAGGATAACCAACATGAATGTGGATATTTTTGTTTGATCGAGAATATGGATGTGTTATATATAAAAGATCTCAATATATTCATCAAGAAGCTTAATCAAAACCAATGATCATTCAACTCAAGAAATCTTCTACCCAGCATTTTATCCGCTTTCTCCCGCTAACGTTCAACCCACACCTAAGACACAGCCGAGTTTATCTAATCTTCATCTCGTTCTCCTCCAGGCATACGTTATACGGGTCTGAATCTTAGATGCCGAGGGTTGCTTTCCTGTATACTCATATGGATGCTTTTTGTCCCACCTCTAGCATATCGCTCCAATTAATGGTTTTAACAGTTTAAAGAATTTCTCTCACATTTATAAACATGGATGTCTGATTAGGAGAAAATTATATGGCGACAAGATTAGAATTATTATTTTTGTATGAAAGAATTTTGATTGTCACTACCCTGAATTTGGTAACGTATTCAGAACCGACATTCAGTTGCTAGCGATCGTCCATGAAGACATTCCCCATCCTCCCGGCTTGCGTCAATACATAACGAAATAAAAAATTAACCAGTCTCCCTCGTCGTCTGTTCATTAACTGGTTCATCGAAATAACTCTTTCGATGATTGACGCGAAAATTCTTGTATGCAGGATGGTTAAATATTGAATGTCGGATCTGACACCTGCTATTATAGTTGCACCGAGACAGTTTTCATACAGGACTGGTACGGAGTATCTCTCTAATCTGTTTATGGAGGATGTGCTCGTCGGTGGTACGGATTCGAAAATCAGAACATTCTGATGACATTTGCGAAAGGATCCTCTGACTTTCGACGCCGAAGGGTCTATGGCTGTCTATGGGGTACCTGATCTGACGCTGATATTCCAAAGGATACGAATTGTGCATTGTTAAGGCAGACCTATATCTTTTCTCCTATGAAAAAGTATACAAATGGAAAACCGAAACGAATAGAAGGTCCGTTCCACTTGCGTTGGTACCCCATTCTAGATCGTGGTATTCCGTGAGTATCTGTACTTGTTGAATACACATATTACCTAGTATCATTCTTTAGATTGTGAGTAACGTCAGAATTTACTGTTGCACACACTCGTTCGAGTACCTCTATTCTAGATTATCCAGTTGCTGATACAAATAGCGCACACCGATGACAAATTACAACCGTGCGGGATCTCTCAGAGCATTATGTTTGAGTGGACCTCATCAGCTCGTCTTCGGTCTCTCACTTCAGGAAGTACAGCATCTGATAATAGGAGGAGGATGTCAGAACCATTATATTATATTATATTATATTATATTATATTACTTGGACACATGTTTATTGTTCTGTCAGCTTCGTACGAAACGACTTTCGCGAATAATCCGTTCGGCTGACTGTTACCCAACTTCTAAAGCATAGACCAAAAATATACAAAACTTCACATTCCTATAATATACCTTTCAAACAAATTTGATGTTGCCAAGTGATTTTTTTTAATTTCGCTCTAGAAATGATTGAAATGAAATGAAATGATGCAACCTTATTCAGTTCTACATATATAGAGTGTTGAGTTCAAATTTCGTGTAGTTACCTCCATAGCAAACGATTCTGATCTCTGAAAAACACACAGTATTTATTTTTAAGTGGAAAGGCGAAAAAAGCATTTTCGACTTTTGGAAGCTTGTTTGCTACCTAGCTGCATTATAACACCTGTAATACGAAATAGAGTAATTATAGTATGCATCGAATCCTTGCGCTGGTAAATTTCACCGTTTCTTTGGCATATTATGGTGAGATTCTGCTGGTATACATCCACGAGACTTGCCCATCATTGTGATTTTAGCCTGTGACTGTGGTTGAAATGGCGGTGAATGAAGCGCTTGATCGGCGTCGAGCCTCACAGACGTGTTCTGAGTAAGATCTTGCATTCTACCGAGATTTTCCACGTTTGAGCCGTTGCTTCCATCTAACGGCCATATACATGTAGTTCATCGCTTTACATCAGATGACTTGATAGGGCAATGGCATCATTGTTCTCGGATATTTATATCTGATACCGCTCACGCCGGTGTTAGGGGCCGCGTGTTCATGCCATTTAAGATGCCCACATGAACATCTTCATCATCACAGGGATCATTTCTGGTTCTCGCGATGTTTAGATGTGCAGTCAGAATATTAGCATTTGGGATCATATGACTTGTTCTCAGTACGCCGGTATCTTTGCCCACCACCTTTACAATGCATATATTGCCTTCCACTGTTACCTGTATATGATGAGACTCTCCTGAAGGACGTTTCGTTCCCGAGCCTTGCTATCTATACAATTCATTGTGATTGCAGTTTGAGACTGTGGTTGAAATGGTGGAGATTGAAGCCTTTGGTCGTCCTCGGGTCTCACAGATTTGTGTTCTGAGTAAGAATTGGAATTCTAATACTTTCCCTATTTGGGCTGTTTCTTCTATCTAACGGTCGCATGGTTCATCATTTCTATCAGGTGACATTATAGGGCTATTACGTCGTTGCTCTTGGATATTTGTATCTAATATCGCTCAAGCCGGTGCTAGGGATGGTGTGGTCGTGCTATTCAGGATATCCACGTGAACAGCTACAATGAAAGCGTGACTGAGGTACAAATCATCAAAGGAATGATTTCTGGTTCTTGTGATGTTTTTAAAAATATGTAGTCAGAATATTGACCTATGGGATCATATGACTTCATGTCAGTACGCCGGCATCTTTTCCACCACTTTCATCCTATACCTATGAATGCTAGGATAGTGATACACACTCACATTTTCTATTTCCGTATTACTATAATCGACATCTGTATCGCCCTACTCGGTAACCGGAATAATTTTCGCCAGTGACCTTGGCAACCTGTCGGGGAAAGCCCATGAAACCCGTTATGTTCTATTTATAGAACTGAAAATTTCAAACATGCTGATCAGTTCTGAAGGCTATTTCCAAATCAACACAAATGGATTGACATTTGTGATAAAATACGCATATGTGTTGAATGTATTCTTAGTCCGATGTTGGCCTTGGTGACCGTTAATCTGAGCCTATGTTAACTTACGGTGGGCCGTACCCGCTGTACCTCACCAGATGATGAGATTGATACTGCACGACGAAATCACTACATATTTCATCACATTGAGAGCTACAACTTCCGACCACTAATGTTCGTACAGTAGTAACATTGATGTTAAAATTTCAACAGAAAGACTCTAGCCGATTATGATAGCATCCGTTTTATTCCAAGACATGAAATATAGGCAGGCTATTACCGTACACGGCACTCAAAATTATTTCTTGATGGCGAATACAAATGAACGAAAGACAAACAACGTATATCTCTGGCTCTACCGCGTAAACATCTTTTCAGTGACAAGAAATGAACGTGGCTACTCTGTCTCGTAATGTTGTTTAGTTTTTATGTTGTAAATCTTTTGTTTAAAAGTTGGAAATAAACACGCCGATCAATTCTCGCCCCATCCCCACCCAACCCCATCTTCGGTGAAGTTAGCTCCGGTTGGGTCTTTTTCTATACTGCGTGTTCGCACGCAGTATAGAAAAAGGCCCCACCGGAGCTACGGTGAAGTGATAATGCACTCGTCAATTGGATCCCCTACCACCACCCCGCGGATGGTGGGGATATGGTCAATTTGACCTGCCACCAACATATTCCCACCCTGTGGGACATTTTCGTTGACCGTACCCCCATCTAGTTCCGTCATATTGGCTCCAAATACGACGTGGGGCTGTTGTTGTTGCGCGAGTTCTCATAAAGCGCGCTCATTAGAATCCTTTATAAGTATAATACTTTGATCTAGTTTATCAATTAATTTGTGATATGAGATTCTAAATAATGATAATTGGCTCGCTCGACTTGGCATGAAACGCAAAATGAATGCACCTACTGGTACACAAAATGTGAATGGAAATTCAACATAGTGACAAGGAACGCTACTCCATATTTGCCCATACAAAATGCCTCAAAAATTTACTCATGATCAATTTATCTTATAAATTTGCTATGCTTCCATGTGGAATGTTATTAAAGATTTGTCTAAAGCTGTGAGGTGGAGCAAGAGCTGTATTTATATCACATACTAGTTGATTAATACTTTACTTGCTTACATATTTATAGCAGTTCGCCAATATTCTGGACCAAACGGTCATTGTATAATATAATCACAGTTTCACAGAAATGCCAAATTGTTGGGGGTTTTTTATTCATATAGATGGGAAAGAGAAACTATAAATCTAGAAATGGAGCCGTTCTTGTTTACAGTTTCATCAAATTTGTATGTCGTGTACCAAGTGTCCTGATTGGTTCAATAACAGGTGGACGGAGCCAAAGTTTACTCACGAAAATCAGTTTTTGGTATGAAAGTTTATCGTGCGGCGTGATCGAGATATCGTATCTCTTTCCCATTGTGCAAAAATGTCAGTAGTTCCTGTTTCGTTTTGTTGGAAGATCTACGAAGAAGACACGTGAAATACATTTAACGTAGTAGAACTTAAATCAAGGGGCTCCTTATAACCAAGGAGGCCTACTCTGGAACGAAAAATGCGATTCGATAAATCCAAGAGAAAACTGCAAAATTCAATCATGATCGTATAGTATACATCATTAAATGCAGCTGTGAGCAGTGAACAACAATTTTTCTGGGCAAACCCTAAATCTCATGCATTTCGTTCCTCCAAAATGCTTTGTCTCGCCAAACCACTGATGAACTTTCCTCGACTTGAATTTCAACCATCGTGAATTTCAGCCATCGGACATGCGTCCATCTATAAACGTACTTGTAACCCTACCTGGCCTGGGGGGGGGGCACAATGGCCCCCCTACCAAACTTGCTGTGCTATCTCCGGAACGACAAAAAACGGAGAGCTGAAACTCCTTGACTTTATAGTTTATCAATTGTGGTCATTTTGAACCAATTTGGATAACCCCCTGAGCAGAGGATCATGGATAAATTCAAGACGGCGGCCACGTGGAGTAATAGAAAAGTGATGGTCTTGTCATATTTCTACAAAGTTTCTGCTTTTCCGCGATGAAAAGTGGGCAAAAACTATTTTATTTCACATCACATTAATATTTACTAATTTATCATGAAGTTTTTGCGCAGAAATTGCATAAATAAAAAATTCCGAAAATCCGCGCGAAAAATTGACCAAAAAAATGCCGTTTTTGAAAATGACGTCGTCAAAGCGGCTATCTTGGATTTGTTTTATACATTTTCTAGTAGAGCTTGACCCAATGGTAAGTGGTAAGTTTCAGCCCCATAGCTCTAGAGATAAGAAAAATAATTAGGGGAGTGGGGGCATTTCTCCCCCCCCCGGCCTGGAAAGGTCCCAAAAAGCCCAGGCCAGATAGGGTTAACACTGACGAGCTGACTGTAAAATGTAATTCCTGAATCGAGACTCGTCTATGACACTGTCGGAATCGCGTTGCTTGCCATTGCTTGAGAAGTTTCGCAAGCCTGCACCAATCAACCGTGTTTCGCAGTTCGAAGGACAGTTTGGTGAACAACACACCAAACAGAATATGCACGTTTCAAATTCAATGACAAAATTTGTTCCATCGAGGCGCGCGAGTTTATATTTGGCCCAGTGCCGCGTGCGCAGATTTATTCAATTACGTCAAATGAGCCTCGTCACGTCACGTACAAAATCAAAGCGCGCCATAACACATAGTTCGGAATTAAAACGACCTGTTAAGTGAACAAAACATCCTTAGAGTTCGCTATATATGATAAATATATTATCGGGATACTGCGTTGTTCCCCCACTTTGTATCAGCTTCTGCGGTCTCGATCGATACGGCGATCCAGACTCCGAGAACTCGAGCTGATACAAAGTGTGGTAACAACACAGTATCCTGAAAATATATTTTTTTCTCACATCACAGCGGCCAAAAGCAATGTGATACACCCATGTGATACAAAACCTGTATCACACCCTTACAGTTTGCTAACTATATTTTTGGTTATTTTTCAACATTATTTTGATGTGAAAAATAAATTATAACACTCGTGGTCATTTATCTGATTTTTATCACACTCGTTTGATAAAACCCATATGAAACTTTAAAGCTCGTTTCATATGGGTTTTATCAAACGAGTGTGATAAAAATCAGATAAATCACCACTCGTAGTGATAATCTATATATATGTGGCGTTTTTATTCTTATATAGCGAGAATCAGCTGGTGAATCAGCTTGACCGCTTCTCTCTTGCAGGAAACTAACCTATGTTTATGTATACTATGATTGTCTTTTTGAATTTGGTGCTAATGCTGTTACATGGAATATGGAATAGGTCTTTGGATTGTGGACGCGGATATTCTTTAATGGGTCGACGACGGCTGAATTATGAATGACGGAACAGACGCTTGTAATTAAATTTCTCGAGGCTTACCCTCCGTACAGATCATTGTGATTGTAGATTGTGACTATGGTTGAAATGCTGAAGATGCTAATATTCTCCTCGTCTGGGTCGTTTTCTTCTATCTAACGGTCACATAGTTCCTCAATTCCATCAGATGCCCTGATAAGGCTATTACATCATTGCTCTTGGATATTTGTATCTAATATCGCTAAAGCCGGTGTTGGAAGCCGTGCGGCCATATCATTCAAGATGTCCACATACACTGCTAAAATAAAAGTGTGGATGTGGTACGAATCATGACAGAGATCATTTCTGGTTCTTATGATGTTTTTAGATATTCAATCAGAATATTGGTCTGATCACACGACTTCTTGTCAGTACGTCAGCTTCCTTTTGCACCACCTTCATATGTTGCGTTTAATTGAGTTATAACGAAACCTAATCATAATAACGACAACATGAAATAGCAATTCTATCGGCGTGCCTCCGTTAGTAGCTGTTTGATCTTTCGCATATGGCTAATATTTTTAAACCCCACCGGCTTCCTTAATAAAAGGTATTCTTTACATTCGTAGTGTTCAAGCTCTGACGGACAACTCATGCTACCAATGCGGACGCACTTTGAAGTTGACGGGAAACGAAAACCATTCCCTGATATGGGGATTATTATTCCTCAAGGCTTCATGCTAATATTTTCTTTTAAATGAATCATGCTTCAGTCATGCATGGCCTTCGTGTGCTTTAAGACGCGGATATTCTCTAATGGACGACGGCTGGATTATGAATGACGGACTAGACGCTTGTAATTAAGAAAGATATCTTTGCCAAATGTCAATCATAAAATGGGTTTACGTCATACAAAACTGTCAGTTTCTATCAACCAGACGAGATGCATCAAAAATGTTGAAAACTAATGTTGAAAACTGTTGTGATTCAATCTGAATGATCGTGGGCTAATGGATTTATGGACATAAGCTAATCTGTGTTAAATTTCCCTCAATAAGCACTGATAACACGCGACTCTCCGACTATATCTGAACTTTGCTCAGTATGAGGGCGTTAACTGTTTTCATATTCTTATTACCACCGGCGACGAATACATGTAGTTTACGGTATGTAGCGAAATGAGGCTTTGCAGCTTCCAAATCTTGATTTGTGTTTTAGTCGTTTTTTTTTAGTTATTTCATTTGAAACGAGTTGCTATTTGCTAAAGTTATCAGATTATTAGTGTTCGTGGTTATCTTTTCATATATTGGCCTAAATGGAAACCATAGGTTCATCGTTGTGTTACTCATCAGACGATGTTCTGCAGTAATAATGTCATCCATTGACTGGTAATATCCATCACAGCCTTTCCTACATAATAATCCTAAATCCTTTCCCGATATCTGTCATGTCTTGATTGCATTCGTGGCGTTTTGAGCGGGACCAGTTTATGGTGCTTGTGTGGGGGGGGTTTTTGGGGGTTTTTTTGGGGTTTTTTTTTTTAGAAATATGCAGTCAGTATATGCTGATGGGGTCATATGACTACTTGTCAGTACGTGCAACATTGCTATTAATGTGGCGTTTTACTGTGGAATATATGAAGACAGGAGCACAATGCAGTCTTCCTAACATTGATTGAGTTAGTCGCCGTGGTTCATTCCAAACTTCTGTTTTGATAATCTGAAAACCGCCTTCAGTACTTAGAACTCTATACTAGCACCAAAAAAAGATCGAAATAGATATAGACCGTGCAAGAGAGGAGCTGTCCTCATCCACCCTTCTCATCACTGATGAGTATTTCGTATCCAAACTGACACATCGAACATGAAGCTGCACTCTGGCGGTTGGGTTGGTTCCAAGTATAAGTGTCCCCTTGTTAACCTTCAACACAGGCTGGACTTCAACTATTGGCAGGATACCAATGTTCAACACCAATCCATAACTCATGCTCATCCATTAACATCAGGTGAGTTAGATATTTGAGTTGATATATCATCAAGCTCCCGAGCTAGCGTATCTGACTCCGCTTAAGCCGAAGCTAAGGCCCGTGTGGTTTGCAATAAACGCGCCACTGAACTTTAGTCCTGTAATGTGACCACTTCGTTAACTTTCGCATGCAAGTTGACGAAAATCTCCATTAAATAACACTCTGATATAGAAGTACTACTTGAAACAATAGGTATATATCATCGGAATTTCTCTACATATACTATGTGAGCTAGATGGATGTATGTTTGATGAAATACAAGTTATATCTATTAATGCCTCTAATTGGTTGAATAGTAGTATTCTATCAAACGTTACTTCACCATATTTCCAAAATGGACACATCGAAGCAATCAAGCAACCCATTTTTATACATTTTTGCAACAAAGTCACGAAATCTACGTAGGATAGGTTGCATGTGTCCTTTATAATCTCGATCTGAAGTTGTATTATTTTAGATGCGAAAGGGTCTACTCATAGATTATAAGCGTAACAATGTCTTAACAAAAAGGAAAGAGTTAAAATTACATATATATCGACTATTTTCTCTGCTGAGAAAATATGTCTGAAGCCAAACCAATTTATTGTTCGAAATGAATGGTTTCGAGGCTGTCTACCGGACCATGAGGGAGCATGTCAAGAGAATTACTTAAACCGCGATTCCAAAGTCTTCCTGACTACGCTAGCTCAATGCAGATCGCTAATGTTCATCCCGCCTTCCCCCGATAGGGGAATTAATATCTACTAAACGTACTGTTAAAAGGTAATGTCCCATGATGAAACCAACTCTTCGGTACCCGAATGGCGTTAAACACATTGCCAGTACAGAATGCTTTGACCTAATCCAACACCTGGTTAGGTGCACTGGGGAGACCTCGTAACTAAAATATGGTCAGACTTGAATGTTTTTGTAGTGAAGCATGAAATTACCTTTTATGTTCTTGCAACTTATCGGATGGTTCGATTACAAGACATTGGTTCCATCGTGCCCTTGGGAAGTCTGTCTTAACCGTACCATTTGTACACTGTAATAAATCTAATACAGTTGTCAGGTTCTTGGACATAGCATAACAAATTGGCTTCAAAGAGACTCAGAGGATCAACAGATTCATTTTTAATAATGATTCATTCCCGAACGCCTTATCTGAGGATTTACCTCATGTCCAATCTCGACGCACTAGTTACCATTTACTATACCGAGGAACGGTTCACTGTCCTAGACTTGGCGTTCTTTGCAGATGATACACGGGAATCCAAAAACAGTTTGTTCACAAGCCACTCCGCTAAAACACGATGCAGACGATTCATGTACCAGACAATATGTCGCCTTTGAGAAAATTATACCTTCTTTGTTCAACCTGATTGACGGGAGAAAGAAGAGAAGGGAGTGCTACATTTTGTGTGGCATATCAAGCTGCACAACTCAATTGATTTGTAATAGCCATCCACAGTATTATCTACTGAAAATATTATTTAATTAACTCACTTCAGATCGTTGCTTTAGATATATTTTTGGATAGTTCCGAAGTCTCCAAAATTATTTCGATGATCTTCGACTGACAGTTCACCTTCACAATAGTGTATCCATTCTGATCCGATCTCGAAAGCGCTACGCTACTACTGTGTGTCCCAGATAATATATCCGAGACGTACGTTTTCGGCGATATTTCGGAGAAAATTTATCAGAGGACGCTGAAACTTCACACAGTAGATAAACTAAAAAGTACTAATTTATTCCAAAGTATAAAAAAATCCTTCCAGTAGTTTTCAGCAAATTGCGAAAACAAAAATTAGATGGGAGATTTCTAAGTTATTTTCTAACGTCATGACGTCGAGCCTGCATGTTATAACATTGGCAGATCAACGTCATCGTGGCCCCGAAATAACATGGTAGGTATTGGTGACTTTCGTCAATTCTCAACAGTTTTTAATGAATTATGGGGGGAAAAATTAGCATTTTTCAGTTTATATACTTTGTGAGGTTTCAATGTTGTACGATAAATTGTCTCCGAAATATCGTATAAAACGTCTTGGATATATTATCTGGGACAGACAGTATGTCTGATCTTATTTTTTATATCTCAAAATCGTTCAGTAACCTCATAACTGCTGAATCTGTGGCAGCATCTGACTGCTGGATAGTACGCGGATTCGGGTTATCCCCAAACATATTCATGAGTTTCTGTCGAACAGCTACATACGTATGTTTCACCTGGTCAATTACGACGTATATGTAGCTATTTTCGAGTTAGATCACCGAACGTCCTTGAGATATCACATGTGCAAGGTTAAGTACAGCGATTTACACATCTGTCTTAATTAGACTGACCACTCAAGGAGCGTTAAAGAGGATAAAATAGCTACTTGAGAATTTAAAAACCGTTTGCTTGTCATGTATTGTTCCTGTGTATTCTACTTTTCTGCGACGGACGCCATTTAAGTGACATGGTTGTCGCACAAAAAATAAGATACTGTCCGATGCTGCCAAGAACATATCTTCCGATTGCTTTGGGTATAGTTATCGTTAGACACAGCTGTTGGGTCCGGGTGAAGTGTAGTTGTTATAACTTATGATCAAGTGATGTATAGTAGTTGTTGAATGCATCGCTGTCTCTCTGTATAGAGATGCCATCGCCATAATGACCACTATATGGGCAGAGGTCGTTCGACGAATGCACAGCATGTCGACTCGATAAGCATTCGGGCAAGTATAATTGGCATTCGGTCAATTGATCATTGGCAACTGTCGTTTATTCCCGTTGCAGCCTCAATCATTTCATCCCTGGGGACATCGCATTTCCAAATAGATTATTGACTGGTGCACTTGTTTAGCCCAAGAATCCCAAGGAAGACGGAGGGCATGTACCGGTGGAGCTGACATCAACCGGGTAAAGTAGCAGCCCGTGAACTCAATGTTTTCTTTTTCCTGCCTTCTTAAATAAGAGATATACATTTGAATTTTCGATGACCAGCAAAAGAAGGGAGGTCTATATTTACTCAAATGTAATCAATACGCCAGTTGATAACTAATATTATTATATTCCATATATCGTGAGATTTTTAGGTAATTTGGAGGATATTCTTCCCGTCCTCTGTTCTTAATGTCTAAACTGCCAGGAGAGGTCCCAGTGACACAGTGAGCAAATGTGGGGTCATCTGTGGACGTCAGATATATTTTAATTACCGATCACTCCCGGGACGATTTCACCTCTAGACAAGATCCTTCAGACTCTGAATTGATATCAATGACATACGATTTTCCGGCTGTGGGGTGAGATCCATACATGACGGAAGTACGCCAAATTTTGCCGACAACTTTAATCGTGATTCCATTCAATTGGCACGTATATATTGTCTAATTAGTGAGATATAGAACTCCTGGTGGCGAAACCTGTGAGTCAACTGCTCGACAACTGTTGTCTGAGATCTGCTTTCCATAATCACTGTGTAGCATCGTACAGAGGAAGTTGGTGATTTGTACGCCAGGATTTCTGCGTATAGCGATTTGCAAAGGACATCCAGGTAAGTTTGTGCACTGAATAATCCACAAGTACAAGGTGTGCATAGAAATATGAAGATCCTATATGTAGGAAGATTAGTTTTGAACATCTGGACTGCTCTAGCAGAGATGGGGATTTGTCTGTAGAGAGAAATACGGTGTGATCACCGACTGGTCATGTTAGATCATTTGACGATTTGACGACCTCCGTTTATGCTCGCCATGCTCAATGAATCACTTTTCTGTAGACTGTCAAATTTATGTGAAATCTTGCTTGTCCCATAAAAGCGATATTCTATCTATAGTTGTCCGAATTAAACTATGCTGGATACAAGTATTTGTAATTGAAAATATATGTCCTGTACGGCGTATAGAAAGTGTTAGTACGGCATATAGCTTCAGAAAATCGTTGGTCTGTACGGCGTATTGCAATTTGCAGTTAATAGGCGTGGAATGTTATAATCACCACAAATGTCATGAAATGATTCTTTGCTTACTCATTTCAGACGCAGAGATGGAAAACGCCTATGTATGTTATTATTGTGACCATTCGAGCACTACTTTCTCCTCTCAAGTACGACATAACATTGACAATCATAGGGACTATGAAATCAAATTCCGAATACACGACAACGCCAGATTAAAGACATTGAATTATCATGTTATACCTACATTGTGTGACCAGCAAGGGAGAGAAATTACAATAAACGAAGATGCACAAACACTCCATGTTTCGCGAATGAACACCATTGAAAAGGACAGTCCTTTTAAAAAGAAACCACGAGAAAACGACACTGGAGACATCGAGGGAAATAATGCATTCTGTGAACCCGTTGTAGAGGAGACACTAGATGAGAGGTCGACAGAGGAAAATGAAGAAAACAGAAATGACCCACTGCAGGAACTCTTGACAATGATGCCATCCATAGTAGAATCTTTGCAAAATCATGGAAAGCTTGACGAATACGTAGCATTCAATCGTCTGTTGAAGGACAACACATTTCCGATGCAAAATATAGCATTTTTACTTTTTCTTGATGTCGTTAGATGGATGTCACTCACGGGTGCAACTACGACCATGAGATATAGTGAGGAGGTGAAGCTATTTTGGCGCACGGGCCTAAGCCTTTTCCGCGGTCGATTCCTTCGATTCATGGGGGGTCCCAAGAATATTGGAAATATAGTTGAGAGCGAAGGATGTGCTGGTTCCTTAGATCCCGCTAAAGCCAAAATCAATTTCGCCGTTCCGGATCGGAGGATGCTTCAGGATAAATCTGGACATATACAAGTATATGGTACCGGCATAATTAGATCCATGATAGAAACAGTAGTGGCAGACGATCCTCATCAGAAAAAGACATACAAAATGTGCGCTGATGGTAAGAAGATAAACCCATCATCCAGGGGTGAAGTTGATCTATGGGGGTATGAGAAATCCCCAACGCTGAAAGACAAAACAGATCGTCTCCAAACAGAGCTTCATTGTATTTCGTCATTTCTGGAAGACCTTGACAAGCACATGATGAATGGCCACCTTACCTCTTCCAGTCTTTGTCCAGAAGACCAGACCAAGTTGGCTGAAAAACACAAACAAATAATCACGCTGCTGAGTCATCGAATCAAAGACCTTCGGCAAATTAAAGTTCACAAAAAAAATGTGTGTAACATGTTGATGCAGAAGTGTTCAGGCGACTGGCGTTCCTCCAGATATTCCATGGTAATCAGCAGCATTCGAACAAGCCTGTACGAGATCGACAAGGCAATTGACGATCTTCTGTCAAACGTCGACAAGATTGGACGGGCAGCTGCTTCATACATGGGAACGTCGGACGTGTACTCCACGGGGTCCACTGTGTTTCTCCAAACACAAGCAAATTATGTATGCCTCGCAGAATTAGATGTTGATAATGATGATCCCGAAACCACGAAACAACGCTCGCTCAGATGGCATGATATCCGGAAAGGCGCATTGGCGACAGGAAGTACATTAAACAAGGCCATTGGATTAGAAGGACTTAAAAAGTTAAATGAACATCTGGACATTGTACAAGGTAGGAAGGAAATGGAGCCCGCATCACCAGAGCTTCAAGAGCGATTTGACTATGGAACTGCAAACGAGATCAATGCCGTAGCGACCCTCGTGGGAAAGATATTGCCGGTAATTGCTCCGAGTGGATCTTTTTATGAAGAAGGGTGTTATGTGACAGTGAAGGATGGAAAAAAGTACCTGGTAGTCAGTCCTGATGGTAGCGTCCGGGAGGGAAACGACCCAGATAAACTGTTGGCAGGGATCGAAATCAAATGTCCAATGCCTGGGAAAACTTACACAACGCCTGTTCATTACAAGGTTCCACGCTATTACATCCCACAGATTTTGTCAGAAATGTTTGCCTTGCAGGTGGAAGAATTATACTTTCTCTCATATTCAGCAGAGAGTACGACAGTCCACAACGCAAAATTCGACCGAGAACTGTGGAATGATATGCTAGGTGAGCTACAGAATCTATCAGGTGTATCTGTATTGAAGAAAATGCAACCATCAATGCGTCATGTAAAGGGACATGTGGAAAGTTATGTGGAGAACAAAATTACATTTGTGGCCGAGTTTCCGTCGGTAGCAGCAATCCAATGTCAACACACAGAAGTCAACCCAGGTGAAAGAAGGCATTTTCACAGCGGAGTAGATGCGGGCAGGAGAAATATGTACAGGTTAGAGCAAAGTCACAAAGCTGCCTTTGGTTGTATACAGGTTCTTAGAGAGGCATATAGACTGTGTTCTCAAAAGGCAAGTGAAGTATTAGTCTTCATCCTAGCTGACCTAGATCGACAGCACCGCCCAGGCCATTTCTACTCCTGTCCAATAGCATACGGTCTGAGAGGATATAGTATGAATACGGCGTCCATGGGTCAGATGTTGAAAGAAGTGTTGGTAACGCTATTCACTTTAGGGGTTTACACACCGGTCGTGTCCTACGACGGGCAATGGGCCAATCTTGCGCTGAGAGCAGAAAGTGGCAAGCCCCTCACTCTGCTCCAACTCCAGAGAACAGTCTATAATCAGGTTAAGAAGCGAACCAAAGCATCCCTCTTACAACAGATCGTCCATACCTGTACCGTCAAACAGATTGCATCCAGTGTCATTGTGGAAGGTGTAGATGCAAAATTTGACCTATCAACAGGATGCCTTGCGCTCGCTAATGCGCCAGGGGTTAAACCATTCCAAATGTCCAAACACAATTTGGACGTGCTGAAAACGGGGAACCAGAAAAAGAAACCCAATAAAGACGTGGAAAATGTTTCTGGTGAAGATCATGTCTTTTCCTGTCTTCCTGAGAACGTCGTTGCCGGATTGATGGACGATGTCGTAGAGTCATTGCAAACGATTAATGAAACAGTTGCTTCTTCACGACATGACGACGGCCTGTTATGCAATAATGAAGCAGATGGCGATTTTGATCCAGAAGCATTCTCTGCATTGCTGGACTCCTCGTTGGACAACACATCGTCGGATACTGAAGAAACTGTCGCACCTGAGGATGAGCCCGATTGTGTCGAAAATCAAGGTGCTCAGCCAGATGGATCGCAGAATATTTTGAAACAAGAGGATTTACAAGACATGTTGTCTTCGCTGAAACACCATAGCAAGGTATGTGGCAAATGGGAGAATGTAACAGTGGAAGAATTCAGAATGAAACTGTCGAATCGCCAGACATCCAATGGGGCGTTCACCAAACTGGATTTGCACCTCAGTCTTACCGCTGTCAGAGAGCGGCTGTTGGGCAGAGGGGTCAAAATATCCCCTAGCTGGACGAAACAGAAGCTACTAGATGCATTCCATCAATTAGTTACAGGATGTGAGGCCGATGATTCTCTGCTGGCGACTCGGGTGAGAAGACGTCAACCTATACGGCTAACAAAACTATGTAAAGCTGCCGTTACAAGACTACCAAAACATGTGTTGAATTGTATAGTGGCAGAGCATGAATTCCCAGCCGAAGTAAAAAAGTGGCAACACGAAAGTCCATTCACGGACCCAACACACGTAGCAGGTATTGGCGACATCCAATGGTATTCTGCGCCCGAATATGTTGACGAAACCCTGAGCTACGTCTTCGGCCTTCTGGACGTTCATCATTTGGTCACAAACTGTCGAGTAAAGGTGTGCAAGGACGGGATCGCAGAACGGGACCTGGATAGAAATGCGTGGCTCGAAGTAGCAAAAAGAAACACCACGAATCTGTCGCTGCCACATGTGGAGTTACAAGCGTCTAGTCCGTCATTCATAATCCAGCCGTCGTCCATTAGAGAATATCCGCGTCCATAATCCAAAGACCTATTCCATTTCCATATAACAGTATTAGCACCAAATTCAAAAAGACAAAAGTATACATAAACATAGGCTTGTTTCCTGCAAGAGAGAAGCGGTCAACAATTTCAATGATGCCGGCAAGACATCATGATGTTCCAAAATATCAAATCCGTATCGCTGATCAGTATTCTTAATCCATAATATTCGTTATAGAGTCGTCATCTAAAAATGATGTACCTCAGTCACGCTTTGATTGTGACTGTTCATATGAGTACCATGAGGATCTTGAAGTACATGGGCTCATACGGCCCCTAGCCCCGGGTTAAGCGGAATTAGACATGTTACGAAACGTAGCCCCATAGATCTTGCACGCTACGTTCGTATTTTGCTATCAGCATGCGATATGTATCGCCAAATTTGAGAAACTTTGAGTGGAGGCGCTTGATGGAATAGCCCTGTTTTATAAGTTTCTGCAACAATGTTTTGTGACGTTGATTAAAATCATCACATTTAACACAGGATCTAGCAAATGCTACTAAGCGAGATATGTATACGCCATATGCAGGTCCCACTGGAATATTACTATCCAGAAAGGGATAGTTTACGATGTCGAAATTGTAATCATCTCTTTTGTCATAAAGTCGACGAGAGAGAATGCCCGCTTCATTTTTATAGAGATAGAGATCTAAATATGATGTGCCTGTAGGGCTATCTGTAGTTTCCTTCAAATCCAGTGAAGGTGGATATATATCCTTCACTGCGTCATTTATATAGCGATTATCCACAGCGAGAAGATCGTCTATATAGCGTTTGGTGAATGAGAAGGAACGGGCTTTGAGTGGATCGGTTTTTGAAAGCGCTAGCATATAGTCATATTCATAAGACCTAGTTGACAAACAGAGCGATTCAATTGCGAAGGAAGCATTTTCGTCAGATGTTGAAGGTGAAATGCGGCTGTTGGGTTATACGTCGGAGGCGGAATTCTGTAGGCTTTTCAGACATTTCTTCGAGAGTGAAGATGAACCAGGAATTGACACGCAGGAAAGGTGTCGGCGACGTTTAGCGTTGAGAGGCTGGCTTCTAAAAGGAGTGAACTTTGCCGAATTTCCACCATATGGTACCCACGTAAACGGAATTCCCTACATCATGTTCGAAGGACTGATGACAAATTTAGAACGGAGAATTCAACTGTTTCCGTATGTCAAAAGTGGTGTATACAATGTTCGTTCTTTGGGAAGCTTGGAAGTTGAGAACCTTTTCGGATCCTTTCAAAATCTAGATCCGAAAGGAAGTGGGATCATCAAAGCAGAAGAAGTTCCGCGTGCCTTGGGGACAGCTTGTGATCTTTTGAGAACTAGTTTGGACCCGGACAAATCATTCCACATGTCACTCTCGAGAGCCAACGTTTACCCTCTCCAAGAACTGTTGGAAGCTACAGAAGCGATGGACATTCAAGAGGACATCTACCCTACTTGGGTAAACGACATCACACCAAGGTGCAATGCCATATAAATAACTTTCTCAGAACTGATTGACAAATTTTGTCACTCCGGCCACATGTCACGAGATTTTTTTTCCTTTTCGCAAGGAGAGAATGTAAATATTGTGTATTTATCGCTATATCACGTATGTTTATGTGAGTAATATTTCGATATATAGGCTATGCTTGAGATATAGAAGTTGTTGTTCAAACTGACTCATTTTGGGTATAGACATGAGGTAGCCAAAAGTTTTGAGTCATTCCTCATCCTTGATTTTGGGTCAATTATCCCAATGATAAAGCAATATGATGGAGCAATATGCAACACATTTTTGTCCCCATAAAAAAACATCCAAATTTACCGTCGACAGTAAAATCCTATCATTTTGTTCATCAGAATTAACTGATACACGGATTCATGCTGTTAAATGAGCAATGGCATACCATGATGTGTATTAGTGAACTGCATTTCTCGAATATATTACTATGATCATATCCTATCATTTTCGACCACTTCAGGAACCATGTCTTTGATACCGGGAAGAGGGCTGCTCGAAAATCCAAGAGAAGGCTCGTGAAGATTACCGCACCCCATGAAGCAGGAAGAGGCGTAGCATCTGTTCGACAGTACCACAAATGTGATGAGAGTAAGATTTTACCACACAAGCGACTCGGCATAGAGCTGAAGAACTCGATATAGGATGTGTCAAATTTTTATTCTGTGCCATTACCGGTTCGTGTGATTGTTATACACAAACGCTTTGTTTCAAATGGAATATGCACATTCGTATATTGAGAACTGACAGCTCATCCGGCTATTAGAAACTGGATTTCTGATCCTGAGAATAACTGGCTGTGCATGCGAATTACGGGATATTGAAACTTACGATGAGAATGCAGCAAGATAGAAAAAATATACATGATATACGGTAATTGAGCTATCTCCAGGTATGAACATGTGAAAAAGAGCTTTCAGATTTTACCGTGTAATAAATCATATTATTAAATGAAGTTAACACCAGTTTGCGTATTCATTATAATTTATATTCCAACCAAATAAAATTCAGACAAAGTAGCATCTACGCGTAGATGTGTAACAGTTTCCGAAATCAAAGTTATGCGATCAATAATTCGCAGAATTACCGCTGACATAAATTATCCCAACACAAATGACTAATATGGAATGCATAAACAAAGCAGTAATGATGTCATGAGAGGAGAGTATCAATGAATTACAGCACGTTTGTCATTTCCTGTACCGGTAATTATTCACGAGACTATCATATAACGGGAAAAGAAACGAATACGAGAAATTCCAATCTTCCAATCACATAACCAGAAGGAAACAATGAATTGCTTGATATAATCAGAAGTAGAAGGCAACCTTCCACTATTATATTATTACGAGGATAATCAAGCACGAGATCTTCCAAATCTAGGATCTGCTCTACATGTGCGGTTCACTTTTTATGCAACAAAAAGTTTTCCTCAACTTGTGTTGGAAATCTTTCCGGATGTTAACCTGTCATTACAATTGTATGATTCTTTTATGTCGCATCTTCGCGGATTTCTGTAACTACCACGGTATGTTTTCGAAAACAAAGTTATTCGACAAAAAAACAAATCAAAAGAATAACCAATCCATCTATTTTCCTAACGTACTAATAAGAAATGCAAATACAAAGCAGGAATGATGCAGGAAACATAAATGAATTACAATATATACTGGTACGTTTGTCTTTCGTAGTACAAGAGATTCTAAATCGGTCTTTCTTGTAATGATACGTACGAGGAAGTCCAAACTGTAACAAGAAGGAAAAAAATAATTACGAGAAACACATTTTCCAAAACTGGGATCTGTTCCGTGTGGTTTAGCATCGCTGACCAGTGTATTGTAACAAAAATGGTCGTGATTTTCTCCTCAGTCCCCTGATTGAAATATGTTCTCCTCAGCTCTCTGAGTAAACTGATGAAGAGTATTATCTTCCGATGTGAACCTCTGTTATCTAATGGTGACAATATTCAGTGTGGTATCTAAATGAGGAGCGCCAAGGGAAACATTTCTGACAAACCTTGCACCGATATTGCCGTATTCCATGCTTTCCTTTCTTGTGCTCCGTCAGGACACGCTTTGCCTGAAAGCCCTCTCCACAAACATCACATTCGTGATTAGCTGCCTTCCCATTAGCGTTGTTTGGATTTTGTGAGCAGGTATTTTCGTGTCGTTTACCCGAACCAGGTGAAGAAAAATTGCTGGAGCAGAAAGAACATTTCTCAACTGGAATATTCACGTGATGTGCCTGGTGTGCCTTGAACTGAGTTCTCTGGTTGTATCCCTTTGAGCATATGACGCACGTGTATAAATACGTTTGAGAATGTTTGTTCTTGATGTGGAGACTCAGACCATACTTGGATCTGTAATGATTTCCACAGTGTTCGCACATAAGATCTTGGGACTGGTCACTTTTGGCGGGTCCTGTTCCATGTTTTGTATTCATGTGTCTTGTGAAGTTTGACTTGTAGTTTGAGGAGTAGGAACATATTCCACAGGAAAAGCGCGAAAGCGCCTCGTCCTCGTGGTCCACATAGCTTTCCTCCATAGCCTGTGCGTCAAACGACTTTTCCAATTCCATACCTGTGAAGGAAACAGAAGGGCAGCATCAGTTTAAATACTCCCTTGCATTTACTGTCGATCGCAATACGCCGTACTATAGCAAATTATATGCCGTACAGTGAGATATTTTAGCGTTCCTATACGCCATACAATTGTGGTGAATACTAGCCGATGAATAGGCACAATCATTCAATCTATCGTGTTTTTACGAGTCGTATTCTGTAATAACATGCATTCCCTTCATCTCAAATGATCTATCTAGCATCAGTTTATACAAAATACCACCAGGAAGTGATACCAAGTTTCGCGCCGAAAACGTGCTGCTGATTAGTATACAATACTGGTTTGGAGAAGTGATTTCTTTGACTATTAATCTGTATTTTGTCTCCTGATGCGAGTTCGCGCGTCCTTAAATATTTTGTATGCTTATCAAATGCCAAAACTGTCAAAATAATCCGTTGTTTTGTCATAAATTGCGGAGAACGAACTTACCTGCACGCTACAAATCGCTATACGCAGAAATCCTGGCGTACAAATCACCAACTTCCTCTGTACGATGCTACACAGTGATAATAGTCAATACTACAGCGGTAGATTATTCGTGCGACGCTTTCAAATCCCATATCAACACACATATATGAATTACACAATAATACCATAACAGACAGGGACCTTTAACGGTCTTCATTGGCCAGCCGATTTTTCAACGACGAGTTCTGTGATTAATTGGAATTTGGTGTGATATTAAAATAACGCCTTGAGATAATACATGAAAGATGTTGATAGAGGACGGCTGCCTTTTAAATGTCGGATATCACGTGTTTATAAGAATCTATATGTTTTGTAAAGATCAATCCAGCCACCCACGATCTATCAGTATCATCGCCCCAAGAATATGTGTGAAGGAATTCTACAGGGAAGCGTGTTTCCTCGATACCGTGGTGTCCAGCTGCTTCCTCTCGTATCACTTTTTGTTATTGATCACTCATTTACTGTCAGATCCTTGAGCCGATGAATAGCCCATGCATTTCTGACGGCTAAACAGGGAACTGTATTTGCGAGATCTTAAAAAAAAAAAAGTTCTCGGACTGAATAAAATCTCCTTTCTATCGCGAATTATACCAACAGACATGTTACGATGCATGTACTCGCAATTCTACGAGTGTCGATGGCCAGAAACAGAACTGCAAACCTCGACTGTTTCAGTAGTTGTATACCGATGCCTAAGAATGAGCAAATCTCGATGCAATGATAGTACAATGTGATAATTACTATCCATTAAAACATCTTCAACGCATTAGTATTGCCCATTCAAGTTCGGGACTTATGATTTGGTGATTTCCAATGCAATTACAATACATTGGTTTAACGCAATGAATTTTGATCAGTATCCTCTTTACTTAAAAGTCTCCGGAAAAAAAACTCAATCAGAAAAATAATTGGGAATGGGGCTCACCACCTTTTTATTCCCGGGCATATATGCTAAGGATATATCGATAGTGACGGAAGTCTGTCCTTCCGTCTGCCTGTCTCTCCGTGTGTATTTCCGCCTGTCTGTCCGTCCGTCCGTATTTCTTGTCAACGCAACTCCCAAACTTTTGATACGGTTCACACGATACTTGGTAGATATTATCGGCACAGTCTAAAGACGCGCATGTGCTCTTCCCGTTGACGGAGGATTTTTCCTTTACTGAGTAATTGCCCTTTACAGTTCAAAAAACTGTAGATGGAATGATACCATTCTTGTCAACGCAACTCCTCCTACATTTTTGATATGGTTCAAATAATACTTGGTGGATATTATCTGCATAGACTGGAGATGCTCATGTGCCCTTCCCGTTGGCGGAGGAGTTTTCCTTGCTGAGTTATTGCCCTTTACAGTTCAAAATACTGTAGATCCGTCCGTCCGTATTTCTTGTCAACGCAACTGCTCATATATTTTTGATACGGTTCACACGATACTTGGTGGATGTTATCCGCCCAGTCTGGAGATGCGCAAAAGCTCTTCCCGTTGACGGAGGATTTCTCCTTACTGAGTTATTGCCCTTTACAGTTCAAGATACTGTAGATTAAATTATATCATCTTGTCAAAGCAACTTCTCCTACACTTTTGATGAGGTTTGCATGATACTTGTATATTATCGACACAGTGCGCATGTCCTTTGACATGATGTATTGCGCATCAGTGATTTCCTACACACAGAAATGCAGCTGTTGCTCTCATTCCCAGTTCACTGACACTTGGGTTGGGGGATACACCATCTTCTGATGGCTCTCGTTCCGAGAAAGGATGATATCAAAATAGCCAACCGTGTTCATAAATCCAGGATTGTTATTTTGCCAGTTTTTCTTCGTGGCTGGACAAATCACCATTAAATTTGGAGAACACATCATCCAAGTCCAAAATCAGTACACAGCTTTTCTTATGACACACTGATCGCATTGTTTAATATCGATCTGTCCATCCGTTCTGACGAAATGGTTAATCTGATTCGATGGGCGCACCTTAATTTGCACACTTTGCTCAATATTTAGCTTTAACGATTATCCGCTGAACCTAGTGGTGCACGTGGTGTAACTGCCTAATACCAAGCCAGTTTGTTTAGGAAGAATGACTTCGGGAGGTAGGCCTACTATTATCAATCTTCCTTTCTATATTCTCTATATGTTTAATGTCTAAATCACATCATATCCTTGTGGGTGAAATACACAGGTTGTGGAGAATGCGCTTTAAATTGCTACTTGTCATTGTATATAATGAGTAAATTTATTAAGCAAAGTTACTAAAGTAATCAACCGAGATCTTGACTGCGGAAGTCTGTGTTGCCCGTCTCATTTTATTTACGGACCATCATGACGTACCCTTCGTCATAATGATTCCTTCCATCATTAAAGCCGGTCACTGGTATATTTACATGTAAGTCAGTAGCCCTAAGGATTTCTCCAGCTATACTGAACGTGAAGGATGCCAAGCTCGGGATCTTTCTTTGTATATAGAGTTGTATGAATTTTGTAATAATATTATTCCCACCTTCAGTGTATAGATATCACAGTAGGTACGAATTGTGCACCACTTTGGGGTACATATATTGTGGAAGTGTCACGAAACAATGGGGAAGAATAAAGTTTATGGGTATAACAATAAGTCTAGATGGCTTTTCAGTAATAAAAGGGTGTGAACAATCATAGTACCTTACATGAAAGGCTTGCCGACATTTGGCAGACCAATATCCTTTCTTATATGAATACGCCTATACGCAGAAATTGTCCAAAGATAGCCATTTCAAAGCTCCCCATTCCTTGTCATGCACGGAGCGATATATTGACGATCTTCTCGCTTTGGAGAATCCCTACACGCCACGCCGTGTGAGAGATATGTCTTTCGCTTCTTCATCGATCTTGAATCCACTGATAGTCTTAGTGGAACCTATACCTTTATATAAATGAAAATGGTTCACTCTCGCGCCGGCTGTGTGTATGACTAGAGAGACGATTACAATTTTCACATAGTTAACTATCCATTTTAGATATCAATATTGATAAATTCTTAAATCAATTTTTTGACATATATTAAATTGAAATATACATATATAAAATGCTTTCCGCTAATATTATCGGACTCACTCTCCTCCTGTAGTATGCCAAGTTAGTCAGTGGATCCCAACGAATATGTTGTATACAAGTTGTTAAATGTGACGATTTTAAAAAAACGTAACAAAACATTATTGCAAATTACAAGCGTCTGGTCCGTCATTCATAATTCAGCCGTCGTCCATTAGAGAATATCCGCGTCCATATTCCATATAACAGTATTAGCACCAAATTCAAAAACTTACATGAGGCATCAGAGGTGCTACAACTCCTCAGCCCTTTAACATTCTAGACCAAGATGTTTTTATGGGTGTAGAAATTTGGATAAATAGCAGTGAGTCATGGCATGCGAAATGCAAACTCAAGCCACACCTCGGGCAGATGAACGGACAGACAATCTGAATCCAGTATACCCCTAACTATGTACAGGGGTAGAGGGGTACAAATTTATCAGTTCTATAAACCAAAGAAAACGAATTTTCTTAATTTTTACATTTGCTATTTTGGGCGCTCCGGAAGTAATTTGGCTCTGGATACGGCCCTGACTGGCAATACCGTACTGCTGAATATGCAGAGGAATATAGACTTCTAGATCAAACCAATGACCAGTCATTCGCTAAACTGAACCATTGGCTGACATACAACTTTACTATGGAGCTCTTGATTGGCTACATGCTAGTAAGAGTATGTAAATCAGTATAAAAGTAGGGCTAATGTATGCATACTTGTAGATCCGTTTTTAGAAGGCTGGAAAATGGTAGAAAAATAAAACAATTGTAAAACAAATAATTAATGATCGGTTAGACCTGAAAGTCTCAAAGGCACAAGTAAAAAATAAAAGGATAATAACCTGTAAGTTTCATGAACTTCCTTGCAACAGTTATCGATATACGGATCGGACAGACGGACAGACACATCTCCAGGGCCACAACAATACTCCTGAGCCCGTAGGGCTGAGGAGTAATAAAAAGGGCTACATCACCAAGCGCCTCCACTCAAGTTTCTCAAATTTGGCGATACATGTCGCATGCTGATAGAAAAATACGAGCGTAGCGTGCAAGATCTATGACGTTACCTTTCGTAACTTGTGTCTAATTCCGCTTAACCCGGGACTAGGGGCCGTATGAACGCATGTATTTCAAGGTCGTCATAGTGTTCATATGAACAGTCACAATCAATGCGTGACCGAGATACATCATTCTCTGGATAACGACTTTTCAACGAAAATCATATCGATTAAGAATACTGATCAGCGATACGGATTTGATAGTTTTGGATCATCGTGATGTCGTGTCGACATCTTTGAAAACTGGTCACTGCTTCTCCCTTGCAGGAAACTAACCTAATTTTATGTATACTATGATTTCGTCTTTTAATTTGGTACTAATGCTATTATATGGATTAGGTCTTTGAATTATGGACGCGGAAATTCTTTAATGGACGACGGCTGTATATTGAATGATGGACTAGACGCTTGTAGTAATATATTCATATCTCGTTCAGTAGCATTTAATGAATCCTGTGAAAAAAGTGCCTATTTCGATCAACGTCGCAGCATACCAAGGCAGGAACTTTTCAGCCAGACGCCTTCATTCAAACTTTCTCAAATTCATAAATATCGCGCACTGACGACAAATACCATCTTAATGTGCAAGATGTCTGGCGCTCCGTTTTGTAATTCCGCTTTGTAGATTATAATCTAGATAGCGATATTTGAATTGAAGAATACTTCGTAGACGTCGGCTGAATACTGAGTGTCCGGTCTGATGCGTATACTTCTACAGCGACCGAGATGTCATGCTCGTTTCACTGTTTTGTTATTGTCTATCAAACGAAAGTACTGAGACTATGAACTAGTTTCGGATACGTGAAGACTTATGAGATGAGGCTGCTCATTTTGATGATCACGGAAATTATTGAGATTGAAAATATGTGATGTATATTAAGGAACTGTCGACACAGAGACAGGGACCGCGCTGAAGTTCAAAAGGAGAACTTTAGCTGCCAGCTAAAATAATAAGCAGGTTTTCATTTTGAAGCAACAGGTAAACTGCTTGATTAATTGGTGAATAATAATCTGATGTGAAATAAAATATTTTGAACACTTCTACGCAGAGAAAAGCGAATTTTTGGAATAAAAAAAACATAGAGAAAACTTTTTTGCCACATCCCATTATATTCACTGGCTTTTTTTTGCAAATAGGCCTAAACTTATCTGGTCTGGGCTACCTGTCCAGGACTGGAGGGGTGGCATTTCGGCCTCCCCCCACCTAAATATTTTTCTTGTCCCTCGAGCTAGGAGACTGAAACTTACCACACGTTACCCTTGGGGAAAGCTCTATCAGAAATTGTAAATAAATCCAAGATGGCTGCTTTCGTGTTTTTTTTTATTAAAAACTTTCTTAACAAAAACTACATGATAAATTAGTAAATGATAATCTGATATTAAATAAAATAATTGTTGTCCACTTTTCTTCGCATAAAAGCAGGAACTTTGAAGAAAAATGACGAAAACATCACTTTTCAGGAACGCCACATAGCCGCCATTTTGAATTTACCCATAATCCTCTGCTAATAGCGTAAAAATAACCCCAATATGGTAAACTACAAAGTCGCCGAGTGTCAGCTCTACATTCTCTGACGTGCCGGAGATAGGACAGGAAGTTTGGTAGGGTGTCATAATGGCCCCCAGGCCTGGTAGTTTTGAAATGAACTCCGTATGACAGGATACAACGTCCCAAAACACAAATGTAAACATTGCTTTGTCGCTGAGCACTAGAGAAATGTTCACTTGGACCTCTCCAGGCCAGAAAAAGTTAAGGGAGTGTACCATACTCGAATATGATCAGTGGTGAATTTCAGTTCATACCAGAATATATAGGCAGACCTCAGGAGTTTTATCACTCTTAAAAGCGTTCCTTGAAATTACAGGGAGTGGAATCGATTCATGATCGCGGGACAAACTGTAGTCTTATCCAATTGAAAATGGGCAACCGAATTATTTTGTACATAGTTATATTATTGAATGTCAAGCACAAGGAGGCATGAGAGTAATGCCCTTAATTATGTCGATAATAATGATAATAGTTGTTCATCCTAATCTGAAACGTCTGACTTCGGTAAATTACAAGAAAAAGGTTGGAAAAATGGAAGGAGATGAAGCAAAAAACATATTCCCTGAATTTGCAGTAAACTAACATCTGAGTATATGGCTGTAATATACATTATTAATACACCCAGTGCTTGAAGACGCAATCATATCTTCAGATACAGGGCGAGTCAACAAGAATACGTGTCAGTGCTATTGTCGGTGAAGTTTTCAAAACCAGTGTTCAAATTTCATCACCACTCTTCACGAAGAAGACTGACACTTCACTGTATTTATGGACGAAGATTATTGGTTTAAGTGACTAATTATTCACTGATTAAATGAATAATGTCTTAGAACTGATTTGTCTAAACAGAAACCAGACGACAACTATTCAACGCACATAATAGTAGAATCAACAACGAGCTTTTTTGAAGAAATACACCTTCTGTTTGACACCATAGGACACAATATACATATTCAACCGTTATGAATTGTGAACTTTGGCAACACAATACATCAACAGCATTTAGGTATTTCAGTGGGTACTAATTGTGCACCCCTGTTAGCTGACCAATATCCGTTCTCTTATGAATATGACTATATGCAGGCGCTTTCAAAAACCAATCCATTCAAAGCCCGTTAATTCTCATTCACCAAACGCTATATAGACGATCTTCTCGCTGTGGATAATCGCTATATAAATGACGCGGTGAAGGATATATATCCACTTTCACTGGATTTGCAGGAAACTACAGATAGCCCTACAGGCACGTCATATTTAGACCTATATCTCTATAAAAATGAAGCGGGCATTCTCTGTCGTCGAATTGATGAAAAAAGAGATGATTCCAATTTCGACATCGTAAACTATCCCTATCTGGACAGAAATATTCCAGTGGGACCTGCATATGGCGTATACGTATCTCGTCTAGTAGCATTTGCTAGATCCTATGTTAAATGTGACGATTTTAATCAACGTCACAAAACATTGTTGCAGAAGCTTTTAAAACAGGGCTATACCACCAAGCGCCTTCACTCAAGGTTTCTCAAATTTGGCAATACATATCGCATGCTTATAGCAAAATACGAACGTAGCGTGCAAGATCTATGGCGTTACGTTTCGTAACTTGTGTCTAATTCCGCTTAACCCGGGAGTACTCCCGGGGCTAGGGGCCGTATGAACCCATGTACTTCAAGATCCTCATGGTGCTCATATGAACAGCCACAATCAAAGCGTGACTGAGATACATCATTCTCTCGATGACGACTTTACAACGAATATTATGAATTAAGAATACTGATCAGCGATACGGATTTGATATTTTTGGTACATCATGATGTCTTGCCGACATCAGTGAAAACTGTTGACCGCTTCTCTCTTGAAGGAAACTAGCCTATGTTTATGTATACTGTGATTGTCTTTTTGATTTTCGTGCTAATACTGTTATATGGAATATGGAATAGGTCTTTGGATTATGGACGCGGATATTCTTTAATGGACGTCGGCTGAATTATGAATGACGGACCAGACGCTTGTAATAATGACTTAAATGTTCCATGATCACATTATCAAAAAACATGGATGTAGTGCTGAAACAGAACCTTTCTGCACTAAAGGAACCGTTTAGTACTGTACGGTTTCCAACCACTCAGTAGTGTTAAAAAATACCTTAATACTGAACGGTTCTGTGCAGTGACTGAGTGGTAGCCTACTGCGCGTAAATCGTCAAGTGAGTAAGTCATTAAATGAGCAGTTCAGTACAGTCCAGTACTGATGATTTACATTCTGAAATTGATCAGTATTGTACAGGTTCTAAGCAGTGCTACTCAGTTATCTCGAAGAACCGTTCAGTCGATCATTGCATGGAATTGTACCGTGACTGCTTGATACAATAAGTTCAACAACCTGCAAGAACTTCTCAAGGACCCGTCTGATTAGAAATGTACAGTTGCTGCACAATACTGATTATCAGTCCCAGGATCGACCGTCTAAGGATATATTATATAAACTACGTTTCCAGCATATCCTTCGGGATCTGACGGTCAGCAGCGTAAGTTTTATTGTTCGGAATCAATTTTATCAACGTTAGAAGTTCATCCGATGACACCGCATAAACGAATCATTGCAACTCTTTGAAGCAGACAAGTGGTCCCAAAAAGTAACTCCACCAATGTGAATCGTCACTTTTCTCTGTCCTGTTTACATTTCTTTTAAGTCATTTCAATATCTGGAACACCATACTCTTGTCCGTTGATAAGATCCATCATCATGGCATCATTTATCCCTTCCTTCATTCCAACGATCACTGAATGGGTGCCTGAAAATATTGTTTTAAGTTATACCACGCTCTTGGTATATAATGCCGTACAGTAACCTATGAAAATATATCTGTTATTAGAACACCCACCCTGATTGCAAAATACCAGTTTGCACGTCATGTCAGGACACTAATATTACCTTGTAGGCGTACGAACGCATAGAAAAGTTTATGACTTCGTTATGGGCCTGGATGATATACTAATGATATGCCTTCAGTATTAACTGCTGATGACCCTTTGTAATAAAAGATAATATAGGCGTCAACTAATGTTTGCAGTATGATCGGATGGCTCCTGGTCGATACGGTCAACTGGTCAAAATGAATTATTTGCTCTTAACCGGCTTCAATGGTACTTGGTGGAATTCCCAGCATGTGCCCGATCCATTAAATCTGCACTCCCGCGAATTCAGCAAGTGGCAAACAGTTCGATTCGATTCATTTGTTCACGCGTTGATGATAAATAGTGACGTTAAGTGTCCATTTACGGTTACCTGCACTTTCAAAGATGTGATGGCATCCAGTACAGAATTGAGTCAGTCATTCACATTCTGGATATCCGAGCAGCATGACGTCGGGGTCAAAAGTCGGTTTCACTGCGGGTTCCAAGCGCTGCAATTCATTTGCAAACACAATTACCGACATGGTGGCATGATGTAAATGCTTTTCGTGATACACCTTCCTTGGATTTTACAAATACATTCACCTTTTGACAAAATAAAATAATTTAGAAACGGCGTTTAAGATACTACTTGAGAGTGAGATACTACTTGAGAGTAAGATACTACTTGAGAGTAAGATACTACTTGAGAGTGAGATACTACTTGAGAGTAAGATACTACTTGAGAGTGACTCTGAGAAGAATGATTTTGATCAATATTGCGACAGATATTCATTTCATGTCATCTTTGTGAACTTTATGAGATGTTTACAGTCTTCGTCAAAATAGTTGGTGCACAGATAAAAACTTTTTTTTGCGAAATGGATGGAATCTATGAATATTTTCCCTTGAATTCGTGAATCTACAAAGGATTTCTGATTTTGTTCTTTGATCCGCAATTTACCTGCAATTGACCCTTGTAGTTCGCCAGTACAATTGTCCTATCATCATTCTAGGCGAAATCCAGGTAACATGAATGATAGTCGACCACACATTCTCTTGATCAATTAATAATAGTTGAATTTTTATAGTTTACGAAGTTTACCCAGACTCTTGTGATCATTGTCCGTTCGACTTCATGTTTCATTTCTGTGTCGAACGTCACTTATCGGCGCCAAACGCCGTGCCCTGCTTTTCTCACCATTCAATAGTGAAAAATCTGGATATTGTCTCGTTGTGTAGAAAATTTGCCTTCCTCTGTTTTAGGTTCATAAAAAGCTAAAATCCCTTTTCGCCACTGTACGACCATTTCCTCTACCTTATCTGCCCTTGGCTATTTCGGACCTATCAAGGCCTGGGGGAATTTGCACCTCACCACTCCCCTTTCCCTCCCCCCCCCCCCAAATTATTTTTCTTAACCCTTGGGCCACGGAGAATATACTTATCTCACTATACCGTTAGGTAAAGCTTTACCCGAAAATGTAAAAACATCGAAGTTGACGGCTTTGGTGACGTCACAGTGACGTCTTTTTCCAACCTTTTTCGGTCGATTTGTCGATTTGTTTTTCTTATTTATATAATTTCTTCGCAAAACCGACATGACAAATTAGTAAATAATAATTAGATGCGAAATAAAATAGTTTTTGTCCACTTTTCCTCGCGGCAAAACAGGAAGTTTGAAGAAAACTGACTAAAACATCACTTTCTGATACCCCACATGACCGCCATTTTGAATTTATCCATGATCCTCTGCCCGGGGGTTATGCAAATAGGCTCACAGTGACCCCAATATGATCAACTACAAAGTTATAGAGTGTCAGCTCTCCTTTTTTGTCGTTCCGGAGATAAGGTGTAAAGATTGCTAGCGGGAACGGGCATAATGGCTCCTTCCCTCAGGTCTGGTAGGGTTAAATAAGTGTTATTTTGAAGTTAAAATCAATTGGAGTTTGACTTTAAGAAATCTGTTTTAAACTAAACAGCGTCTCACAAGATGCTGTAAAGAGCATAAACTTATAGCCGATTAGTGGAGGAGTATATACTACAGCCCAGTGCCATCACCAATGAAGTATATTATGAGCGAGACCAAGACAGCATGAGAGGCAATCAATGGTTTCATTTTATGTTTGTTGACGAGCCCAGATTTGTTCTTCGCGAATGTGAAGGGAGGGTTTGTGTTTCGCAGATTGAACGACAAATGTGTAATGATGAGGAATGTGTAGACTCTGAAACCGGTGAATTTTCATCAAATTCAGTTGTTTGGAACCATTACCCATTACGATTCTAGTTACAATTATATGGGGGAAATATTTATTTCTGTTGTAATCTGCAGCTATAATCAGCTCAACGAACTGCTTCGTGATCAGCTGTGTGCATGCAGTGCGAGCGAGATATAATTATCTCCCTTTGGTGTATATTTCATGGGGGTTGGAATATGCGGTTTCAGCGGGCAATATACACCCTCGTGACCGGGGAATATGCAGTTTTATCTCATTACAATTTATATAGGGAGACACTCTAATAAATATGATAATGACATATATTTATATCATGTCATTGTCAGGAACATTTCGTCATACACTGACGATGAAATATTTATCATTGTTTACTTTACGCCAAGCTACATTCTCGTCAAATCGCCACTATAGGTTCCTGTAATAGAAGGATTATTGTTCATTGTGCGATGGTTAAATAATGAAATGTTGATAACTTTCATGACAAATGCATTAAGTTATTATTATTGAGTTACATATCTCTCCTATTGCGACACCATTTATATTGATCAAAAGTTTGTCACGATTAACCGTTTCGTGCCTAGGTCTTATCTGTGGAAATCATATTTCGCGATTGGACAACAGCAGTAATTCAGTTCCGCCCCATACGTATATCCCCTTATCGGCAGTGTGGGTTTGCTTCTGTTGAAAATAGACAGCATATGCCTGTTTAAAACTTGTCCTGTTCGTCCCATACCATGTAGATCAAAAATGACTTTATTGAAAACACAAAAACACAATAACGCTTCTAGCCTTCACTGTTACAGTATGGCGGCAAATAAGTGAAGGTTTTACTAACTCACGCATATCTGATTTTACAGCAGTATTTTCGATTCGGGCCGGTATATGTTAATTGCTCTCCGTGTTTCGTTAACACATTGATAACAGGATAAAATGAATTCCTCGAAAATGGAACGTCATTCAAAAGTTGAAATTATTCGATGAAGCCTCAAGTTTGACAAACGCAATATTTACCTCGCGCCTATTCATATTCATTAAAATATGTTCGTTGCGTGCAGCGTCTTCAGTGCCACTTAAATACATTCATAAATCCACTCAATCGGGCTGTTTCAGAGATATTGGCTGAGAATTCCACTCCATACAAACACACGTATTGAAAAACTGAGCGAGATAAACACTTGGATTCGATAATTTAATTATGTTTGGTAATGACATATTTGTCATGGATTTTTAGTTTACAAAAGAACTATCTCTGTTCACTGGGGAGAATAAAGCATTCCCAGGATAACGGAGGGGACATTCATGCATGGACGTTGGTTACCTACAGAATGTTGAATTTGACGACTATATTAGTACCATATCCTACAAATGTTTTTGTTTAGATGGTTAGTAATTTTTGATGATCTAGGAAATGACAGAGGTTTAGGCACATTGTACGTGGGTAGTTACTAATCGGAAAATGAGTTATACAAGTAGATGAAAGCCTTGTTTCTTTTTATTTTCGCAGGATGTGACTGCAAACGACGAGAAAGCAATAAGCGACGAACCAAATGATGTGGCCGATAAGCGATTCCTGGGACGCTGGAAGAATGCAAATTACAAAATGCGAAACAATGAAAAACGAGAAAATGGTGATGACCTTAGCAACCATCCAGAGGGAAAGAGGTTTTTAGGTCGTTGGAAGAATGCGAACTACAAGGCAGCTAATGCTGTTAATGAAAAACAAAAGCGTTTCCTTGGTAGATGGAAAAACGCAAACTACAAATTAACTCATACGATCAACGATGACGATAAACGAGATGGCGACGACGAGTCAGCAGATCTTCCGCAGGAGAAGCGATTTTTAGGCCGATGGAAAAACGCCAATTACAAGGCGGCACAGTCAGCCAACGATGTGGAGAAACGTTTCCTTGGAAGGTGGAAAAATGCTAATTATAAACTAACTCACTCTGTGAATAACGCTGGCAAACGGGACAGTGATGATGAGCCTGAAAATATTTCTCAAGAAAAGAGGTTTTTAGGGCGTTGGAAAAACGCAAATTACCGAAACAAATTGCTTCACTCGGACAAAGGTGTCGGTAAGCGGGACATTGACGATGAGCTTGATGACATTTCTGAAGAAAAGAGATTTTTAGGAAGATGGAAAAACGCAAATTACAAGGCAGCTCACTCCAGTAACGATGATGAAAAACGTTTCCTTGGAAGGTGGAAGAATGCCAACTATAAATTAACTCACTCTGTGAATAACGCTGGCAAACGGGGCAGTGATGCTGACACTGAAGATATTCTCGAAGAAAAAAGGAATTTGGGAAGGTGGAAAAACGCAAATTACCGGAACAAATTGCTTCACTCGGAGAAAGGTGTCGGTAAGCGGGACAGTGGCGATGAGCTTGATGACATTTCTGAGGAAAAGAGATTTTTAGGAAGATGGAAAAACGCAAATTACAAAGCGGCTTACTCTGGTAACGATGATGAAAAACGTTTCCTTGGAAGGTGGAAAAATGCCAACTATAAATTAACGCACCCAGTTCAAGCTGATGAGAAACGAGACAATGATGCTGATGACACCTCCAATCACAGAGTTAAACGTTTTCTCGGTCGGTGGAAGAATATCAATTACTTGCTAAGCCACCAGCAGGACAACAAGCAACCAGTGGAGCAGGAGAAACGATTTCTGGGACGATGGCGAAATGCTAACTACCTATCGTACCTCAGAACGCACCCGAACTCTGGTACCAAGAGACTCCTTGCTCCTTGGTTACGGGGCATCAATGGAAATGGCAAGATGGAAAGGTTATTTTGACAAACCAAGTTTACCCGTTAACTAACTTTTGTATACATCGTGTACATGTCATCATACCTAACGCTTGTCATTCCTCCCTCACAATACAACACGAACATGGATATTATCATCGAAGTACTAAGGTATCTGTCATTTCGACGGAATGGAAAAGTTTCTCGGCATAACTCCGAACGGTGGTTAGCTACGATGTGGATGGGTTTTTTCTTCGCACTAACAAATTCGTATCGGCAGTGTGGGGAATATATGAACAGTATAGCCGAAAGGTAGATTTGAACAAGAAGTGTCAAATTTCGCCCTCGATGTAATAGATGGCTGCTTGATCAAACTTGGTTAGACTGTTTTCTGTCCCGTATTGACATCGGACCTAATTAAGTTCGTATAAAGTTATACAAACTGAGGGCCCACCAGCAAGTGGGCAATATCAATGTCATGTTTAATCTCAGAACAAGACTCTATTGTTCATAATCATCACAACCTTCGTGTGGCAGACCAGGATGTACACGGCTTATGGATGGAAACCTACAGTGGATAAAGATGTTCGAATTGCCAGCGGAAACGTAATGACCCGTACCTACGAATGACATTCAACTGCGGGATCCTGCAGTAATTTCGGTAGATTGGATGTTTAAGGATGCTAAAATGTGACAATCACAGACATACACGGAACTAGTTAAACTTGGGTAAATGTAAGTTTGGGGGTAATGCGAGTCAGCTTGCCTTAAACAAATCTTACAATAAATTACGCGTCTCGTGGTCATTAAATGACTCAAAAAACACATCTGATGAAAATAAAGCAGCTCGGGCTAATTATTTCAACAAAAGGTTGTGCCTGAGAACTTCATTCAAGACTTAGTAACTGGGTTATTTTTAACTACGGTATGGTACAAGATAGTCTCGGGAATGAAACTCCCCGAAAACGCAAAATAAAACCAGAAGTTTTAAAAGTGAAATTAGGCTGAAAACGATGTCCGGAGTATTAAACATGACCGGAAACGACATACCCTTGTCAGCCCCGCATCCCCTTCTTCCTCTAGCTAATATCCCTTTTGAAGAAATTTACGTGGTTGAGGCATAACTTCGTAAAGTGGAAAATTGTATGGATGGGGTGGATATTATGTAGCCTGGATCGGTCAAGTGCTCTAACATTTCCGCCTATGAAAATTGACTCTGGTATATTGTCATTTGATGGAGGCGTTATTGACCAGAAATTAATTAACAACAACGTAAATCCCCTAAATGAGCAAATGTGACTGTCGAGTATACAAAACCCAGCTTGTATTTAGAGAGTCAATAAATCGCATATGGTCTTGAATCGCACAAATCTCAGCCGAATAACATGGCAAACAATTCTTCCATTGGATAAGAATATCACCTGAAGGGATTCCTTTTTAGACTTAGTCCCACTGATTAAAACACGGATACAAGCATATATAGTTCAGATGTCCTTTGTAGGGACGTCCAAGGAGCAAACGCGAGTCTTGAATTTGTCCTGAATTACAAGCGTCTGGTCGGTCATTCATAATTCAGCCGTCGTCCATTAGAGGATATCCGCGTCCATAATCCAAAGACCTATTCCATATTCCATATAACAGTATTAGCACCAAATTCAAAAAGACAATCGTAGTATTCATAAACATAGGCTTGTTTCCTGCAAGAGAGAAACGAAAAACCAGTACCGACTTTCCGCGCGCAACATAACGGCGCCCACGTGGATCTCGAAGCCGGAACAAAACCATGCAAATTTTAATGACAACAATAACTTACCGACCTCAACGACAAGCATTTCTTTCCAGATTCATCAAATTGGGAATATTCATCACACAGTATAGGGAAGTATACTTGCTTAGTGTATATCTGTGTCTCATTCAGTCTGTCCTGACACATGACCAAATTCAGAGACCTTGAGTAAATTTAGTACGTCCAGAAAGAGTAACCCCGAGATATACTGGTCATGTAAAACTGATACATACAGACGAACATGCCAATGACAATTTTTGATGTATGAAAATATTAGTTTTCAACTAATAACTCTTGACATTATGCGAATATATAAAAATGATCGACGATGCCAGAGTAGCATCAACCGGATTTGTGATCAGCGCAACATTCTGGCTTAGAAACATTAAAAATACATTAAATTTCAGAGATTGCAAGCTAGCTTCCGTTCAATATCGTACGCCCGGTTGCCTCATTAGAGCAAGGTATTTCGCTTCCAAACACTCACAACACCGAAATGTACTAGGTACTCAACATTACTGAACCAACATGTAAAGGCAGCAAAATTTTCTAATGGTTCGTGTAGTTCCAAACCAAAGCAAACCAACTCATCCTGTTGAAAAGAGAAAACGTATAGCAAATCTAATATCATTTTGGGAAGAATAGTGTTAAAAGAACGCTGTTATTGAATGTATTGTACTGAAATAATGGACGTATATACCATATAGCGTCAGAGCCGATATCAGTCGTCGCCCACAAAAGAATCTCTGCGTCAATAATCCAGAAACTTTTTTGTATGTGACAGTTAGCATAAACTCCAATATGCATCACATGAAAATTACAGTTCGTTATTTTGGGGTTACATGTGCACTATCTTAATTTTGCACACATCCTTAGCACTAGAATATGTGCTAAACTGAGAAGTTTAATCCCAAAATAACGAAAATGAAATTAGAATTTAAAACAAAACACAAGACGGATTCCTGTAAGACAGAAGCAGTCCACAGTTTTCAATGATGAGAGCAAGGCATCCTTATCACTATCCAAATGAATATCCAGGTCGTTTACTCGAGTCCAGAGTCACACCCTGATTGTGACTGTTCATTTGACTATCATGGAGACGCAGCGAATATGACGTTCGAACGACTCTTGGCACAGGGGGAATCGGAATTAGACACAATCGCCAGATTTTTTCATCAAGGTACGATAGTTTTCACCGAATTTGAAACACTTAGAATTACAACACATATAAGGGAAGTGGGAAGAGGTGCCGACATACTGACAGAGTCACATGACTTCACAGTATAGTCTTCCGGTTAACCTATTCTAAAGCACATACCAAGAATTTAGCGATTCGTGATATGTGTTGTATCTCAGGTACGCTTTTATTGTACCTGTTCATGCGGCGACTTGGATGATATGACCACACGGCCCCTAGCACCGGCATAAGCGGTATTAGATACAAATCTAGAGAGCTATGATGGAAATGCTCTGACAACTCGTATATTGGTACTTGGTGAGCTGTTTCGCTGTGACAACTCGTACACTGGGGATTGGCGAGCTGCATCGTCGTCAGATGAAAATGACGGCATTTAACACTAAAGACTAGTCTTTAAGGCCCGATGTCGACCCAGCATCAACTTCCCACAAATGCCAACATATATCAAAGACCAAAAGTTCTGTACAGGGGGCGGGCCTCGGGGACGAGACGTCCACCAGCAGAATCTCGACATATACAGGTAAAAATTACAACACATATAAGGGAAGTGGGAAGAGGTGCCGACATACTGACAGAGTCACATGACTTCACAGTATAGTCTTCCGGTTAACCTATTCTAAAGCACATACCAAGAATTTAACGATTCGTGATATGTGTTGTATCTCAGGTACGCTTTTATTGTACCTGTTCATGCGGCGACTTGGATGATATGACCACACGGCCCCTAGCACCGGCATAAGCGGTATTAGATACAAATCTAGAGCTATGATGGAATTGCTCTGACAACTCGTATATTGGTACTTGGTGAGCTGTTTCGCTGTGACAACTTGTACACTGGGGATTGGTGAGCTGCATCGTCGTCAGATGAAAATGACGGCATTTAACACTAAAGACTAGTCTTTAAGGCCCGATGTCGACCCAGCATCAACTTCCCACAAATGCCAACATATATCAAAGACCAAAAGTTCTGTACAGGGGGCGGGCCTCGGGGACGAGACGTCCACCAGCAGAATCTCGACATATACAGGTAAAAATTACAACACATATAAGGGAAGTGGGAAGAGGTGCCGACATACTGACAGAGTCACATGACTTCACAGTATAGTCTTCCGGTTAACCTATTCTAAAGCACATACCAAGAATTTAACGATTCGTGATATGTGTTGTATCTCAGGTACGCTTTTATTGTACCTGTTCATGCGGCGACTTGGATGATATGACCACACGGCCCCTAGCACCGGCATAAGCGGTATTAGATACAAATCTAGAGCTATGATGGAATTGCTCTGACAACTCGTATATTGGTACTTGGTGAGCTGTTTCGCTGTGACAACTTGTACACTGGGGATTGGTGAGCTGCATCGTCGTCAGATGAAAATGACGGCATTTAACACTAAAGACTAGTCTTTAAGGCCCGATGTCGACCCAGCATCAACTTCCCACAAATGCCAACATATATCAAAGACCAAAAGTTCTGTACAGGGGGCGGGCCTCGGGGACGAGACGTCCACCAGCAGAATCTCGACATATACAGGTAAAAATTACAACACATATAAGGGAAGTGGGAAGAGGTGCCGACATACTGGCAGAGCCACATGACTTCACAGTATAGTCTTCCGGTTAACCTATTCTAAAGCACATACCAAGAATTTAACGATTCGTGATATGTGTTGTATCTCAGGTACGCTTTTAATGTACCTGTTCACGTGGCAAAATGGATGATATGACCACACGGCCCCTAGCACCGCCATAAGCGGTATTAGATACAAATCTAGAGAGCTATGATGGAAATGCTCTGACAACTCGTATATTGGTAATTGGTGAGCTGTTTCGCTGTGACAACTCGTACACTCGGGATTGGTGAGCTGTATCGTCGTCAGATGAAAATTACGGCATTTAACACTAAAGGCTAGTCTGTAAGGCCCGATATCGACCCAGCATCAACTGCCCACAAATGCCAACATATATCAAAGACCAAAAGGTCTGTACAGGGGTCGGGCCTCGGGGACGAAACGTCCACCAGCAGAATCTCGCCATATACAGGTAAAAACTACAACACATATAAGGGAAGTGGGAAGAGGTGCCGACATACTGGCAGAGCCACATGACTTCACAGTATAGTCTTCCGGTTAACCTATTCTAAAGCACATACCAAGAATGTAACGATTCGTAATATGTGTTGTATCTCAGGTACGCTTACGTGCGTAATGTATGCGTTTGGCGGTATAGCTGTGTTTGACAAGGTGCGATTCGCTATATATTGGCTGGTGATATTATGTAGTCGGATGACATCGCGAAATTAGCTTATTTCTTTCATGCGTCGAACACCATTCACCAACTTCACTTACACAAGCCTCTCATGTAACCTTCCGTAGGGAATGTTTCAAACCAACCAGTGACGGAGGGGGCTGGGATACATCGCACATACGGACATGACTGAATAATAATTTTTGACTAATTTACGAGGCGGCGCAAGAAATACCTCAGACAACCGTTTGTCGTATGGATTTTCTCGACACACATAGGGCCGAACGCTACACTGTTGGCATTTCTATGAATTTGTAATAATCCCAAATAAAGATGAAAGTGTAATTTAATCGAAAACAATAGCTTAATTCGTATAATAAACAATTAACGTTTCAGTGAGATTGCTGGCTGTCAGTGACCTTGGTCGTTAACCACTTGACCCCAATTTCAGTACCCGACACATCGCTTCCTAACAATGCATCCGCCAGAGCGGTGATTCGCAATTGTTTCCTGGTGGGCGTATCTCCATTGCCCTTTACTTTTCGACCTGCCCGTGTTTCTTGTTTGCCATAAGTTTGAGGTATTCCTGTAAATCACAATCTACATCCTTGGACTGGAATAATAGCATAGACAATGTGTTCAATAATTTTCAGGGCGTTTGGAGAGCGTAGGGAACATTTGACCTATTTGATTTTTGACAATTTCCGTACCTGGCGTATCGTCTCTCACTGATGTATCCAGTCAAAGAAAAAATGAATTTTGATAATTTCCTTATTTTCCCCAAATCAAGCATGACCTTTACGTTACTGTCCACAATTTTGGTGCGCACTTCCTGCGGGAGACAATAGAGAATCGGTTGATTTGTTCACAAATTGAGGAACTAAGTAACGAAAGCCGGGAGGAGGAGAAGGAGAATGTACATTCCATGGGACTTCGCCAGCTCTAGCCAACGTAATCCAAAATATCAGCTTTGTCTGAAGTTGGAAAATAAAGAGGATGCTGATCTTCACCGTGGCACCTAACACACACAAACCTACACATAACAACCAGATACTTCTTTCTAAAGTATTTTTTAAAGCTATAATACACCTCCACGCAAGGAATATAGTGATTTCATTCAATAAAAATACTATTTCTATAGCATACCGTTTTTGTCGGGTTGACGAAGTCAACCCGTACTATGCCAGCGGTCTGTCGATTTTGACGTGTGCACTACACTTGCGTGACCTCTCCTTGCACACTGCCACAGCGAGTGGGTCTTGAATAATGAAATCTATATTTATCTCAACATCGATCATGTATTTGAACAGTCGACAACTGATATTTCTCCACACGAATTTTCTGAACTGTAGAGATGGAAGTGAGGAATAGTGATATTATTGTCCCACCATCATGTTTGTGTGTATTTATTTTTCTTCGGCGGTGAATCGCCGTAGCCTATTTTCAAAGTCGTCCAATACTGGTCCAAACGGTCAGCGAGCAAACGGCCGGCGAGTTATTGATGTCATTGTGTGACCGGGAAACAAGGTATAAATTTCATCGAGATGCCGCCATATATTCCAAGTATGAAAGAAATTGGAGAACAGTAAACTGACTACTGAATTTTAGATACGTTATTCAGGATTCTTTAATGCGTACACTTATCACAAATTATAAAATTATAACGTGTGTACCGACTCTGCCAATTATATCAAGTCCATAAAATTAGTCTAGGCGTGACATAACTATTCCACAGAGAACTATAGCAACGCGAGTTGTATTTGTTGTTGTAATTTATCGGACAATTTTTACGAATCTTTCTGCGAGATTTTCTCCCATGTCTTATAACTTTTTGTATCGCTGACTAAGCTATTGTGATTTATTTGGAGAAAAATAAACAGAACCTTCTTTCCTAGATTCCTTCTGAGTCGAGGGTGGTAGCCTTTTTTGAATAAATTATTTGGAAGCTACACGTGGACCTACACATTTTGTTCCTGTTCTCTCTATTTGAATTGAGATTTTTGTTATCAAATTCACATTTGTCTTGAGCTGTGAAATCTTGGGAGTTGAATATTTTGGAGTTGACAATCTTGGAGTTGATTATCTTGCTTTACCCTACTTTGTATCAGGCATAATCTAGATGCCAGATTTAAAATCTTGAAATCTGGCCTTTGAATATGTGAATACATACTCCTCAAAAAGTTTTTCTTGATCAGCACAGACAGACTATTGTCAAACATTTCATAAATTACAAGCAAAGTTGGCCAAACTCGTATCCGACATGCATCCCCTAAAAGATATTTTATTACACTGATTTCTATTGAATGTAATTACAGACTCCTGCTTCCAGTGATTTATGCATTTATACATAATTGCATAACAAGTTTTACAATCAATTACAAGTTTCATAGCAATGCAGAAGAGGTCAGATCTAGGTATTCATACTTTTTAACCTGTCCCGGCCGATTTGGGGTGTACCGCAGCCTGGAGAGGGGCGGAAAGTGTCCCCCCTATATATTTTCGCTATCGGTAAGGCTAGAGGCCTGAAACTTACCATACTTTATCTTTGGGTCAAGCACTACAAGAAACTGTAAAAAAGTCACAATGACGTCATTTTCAAAAAGAGCATTTTTGGACGATTTTTCGGCTAGGATTTTCGATTTTTTTATATTTTTGCTTTTTCTTCGCAACAATTGCCTGATAAATTAGTAAAGAATAAACTGATATGAAATAAAATAGCTTTTACCCACTTCACCATACATAAAAACAAAGATTTTGAAGAAATATGACGGAAACATCGATTATCTGGTACCCCACATGGCCGCCATTTTGAATTTACCCTTGATCCTCTGCTCGGGCAAGTAGGCTCAAAATGACCCCAATATGATAAATCCAGGAGTCTCAGTCTCAATGTTTTGTCATTCTGGATATACGAGCATAAAAGCAACAGGGGGAGGGGGGGGGGGGAGGCATCGGGAAGTGCCTCCCTCCAACCCCGGCCAGATAGGGCTAAGTTTATGGATCAACGGAAACCCGACATCAGTAGTATCAGTACTATCAGTACTGTCATTAGACTAAAGTAAACTTTACTACCCCACAGAACTATCACTATTACTAAACTGTATAATGAAATATATACAGAGTTGATGAACATCTACTAAGCAATTGATATCATACAGAAGCTGGCACATAAATGCATGTACTTCGTTATCAAACGCTGTATTGAGGAAGCAGTTTGAATGAGCTGGGAAAGAGTTCCAAAGGACAGGGCCAAGAACGAACTCTTTAAATAGTTCTCTGTGTGGGAATGATGTCTTCTGTTTGGGTGTGTCTTTTGATCTTAGTGAATGTATAAACACGATCTCATCTCGGTTATTTATGCGTCAATCAATAATGGTTATAAGCCAATGTTTAATGAGCCCTATATACCTGTGTACATTCGAGGATGGGATAAAGTATACACTCACAATGTCTTATTTCATGTTCATTCCAGCATAAGCGACCATTAGAGTACGCTATGTTGCATCTTTTGCAAATTTGAAAAGTAGGTGGATATTATAGGCAAGTGATATAATGGAAAATGAAGCTTAAAGCGAATTTATGTTGTTATTCTTGGAAACCGAGTTTCCGTCTGTTCATTGTGATACATTTATACACCCATTTTAATTAGTAATAAGAGAAAACCGTGTAGGGGTTCACTCATGGGTGGTGTACACGACTATAATAATATTGATTGTCTTACTTGTAGTTACATATACTGATATTTTCCACTACGAAAACAGCGGCTTATACAAATATGTATATTTTGATATCTGTACATTTATTACCATTACTAATAATCTAATCAAACTAGTACTGGATGGAAATTTCAAAGCTATACTTGTTCAGTGAGCAGAAGTACAGTAGTAATTATATTAACACGATAAAAGGAAGGGAAAATTAGATACCGGTATACAAAGTCAAGTGCTAGTAATAATGTATAAGTAACATAGTCCGGGAGCCAAATCGCAAAAAGGGGTCTAAATAAGGTTTTCGTTGCACCCCCGAGTAGATTCAGCTAGATCACTGTTTATGAACGAGTATCATCTGCTGTTCAGTTCTAGACCTGATGTGGGCATCTACGGTGGTGCCTAAGGTCACAGCATGCATTTCTTCACCACAGTCTAAACAAGACAAAATTAACTATTTATGAACATATATCTTTTTTATTCTTGCACTAAACTGTCTGTAACTTCCCATACCTGACCTTTAGATAAAGTAATCCAAGTTGCGCCTTTTACGATTTTGGCGTCAGGATGACGTCATAACTTGGAGGGTACATTTTTTCTCGATTTTTTTCAGAAATGTGACTCGATTTTTTTTTCTTCTTGTTTTTCACAGTTGCAGAAATTCTTTTTGCATGCACTGTAAAAATTGGCGACATGTTTAACGTCTCAAAATGAAACATGATTTTGTCCCAACTTTTGGGACATGTGAGTACGTACATATTTCATTTGGAAACGGCTTCATGTTTCAATTTGAAACACGTGTCATCCTCATATGTGTTAATGATGTCTCAATATGGACATGTCGTCGTTAAACATGTGTTGTCCGTTTGAAACATGTGACATCCTGCACAGTGAAACATGTGTTGTATGTACATCTCTCAATCTGAAACATGTTACGGCCGACTACATGTTTCAAAATGAAACGTCTAAGCCCAAACATGAATTTGTCCCAACTTTTGGGACATGTCGCAACCGAAACGTGTCCGAACATGTCTCAAACTTGGAAGTGATTCAAAATAGTCTCAAACTTGGAAGTGATTCAAAATAGTCTATCTCCCATTACATGTTTCAGATCGCTAGATCGCCTGTGAAAGAAACAGAAATACACAAATCGTTTATTAAATTCAGCTTGCATCAGTTTTTATTCTCTTATCTTCGATGGAAGTCTAACTCGGGTGTAAACCAACTATAACGATAGGCTACAGACAGGAACATATACAATAGACAAGCTTGCTCCTCAGGTTAACAATGAATGTGATCATTCCAGACAGATATATGTTCGGTACATCATAATTCCTGATGTGAACCCATTTATTGTGGCGTGCAAATTGTTCATGACAATAATGTGCTCATGTTTTGGTAAACTAGATCACAGATTTACACCAAATGGTACATTTACATTCAGATTAACCAAAATAATAATTTACTCAAGTTGCCACATCGGTCTGTTGACATGACACAGCCTAATCCAGCACACAGGAAGCAGCTCTCAACAGGGGTACTATATTGCATACAGATATTGATCATACTTGCTGACTTACATACATGAATGTCAGCAACTTGAAAATGATTCTATCATTCATTCATCTGCTCGCGGTAAATATCTCCGAGTGAGAGTCGTTGAAATTCCATTCCGTTTCGGGAAATGGAATACGGATTGCAGATGATTATTAAGATAACAGAGTCCTGGACTCGTCTCGAGTTGTCGCAGCAGTGGTCACGGTCAGAGAGGAAGGAGGAAAATTGTTTTACACACCAACGATATTCAATATTTTCATAAAGATAAAAAATAATATCCCCTCTCTCCTCCTGATTTCATCTTCGCATATCCGAGTCGAACATCACACGTGTTGCCTTGGCTGAACATATAAACACAATATCTGATCAGAATATGAGTTCGATGATGTCATAGCTCTATAAATATTTCGTGATCCATATCAGGAGGGGTGCAATGTATGACCTCTTTAAAATTCAATTTTGATTGACTATTCGAAAGAAATTAACATCAATACAACCACCACTTGCCATATTTGGAAATCTCACAGGCTGACATCAAAGAAAATCCTCGCTGCACTGTGTTGTTGGCAATCTCCTATCTTGATTACTTATATGACATCACGTGCGTTTCCTAGTTTTTACCAGTTTACTCTATTCAATAGGTCAAGGTAAATGACGAAACATTAGTGTAGTATTTAACTTGCATGGTTTGGTGTCATTTGTGTCATACAATGGCCGAGTCCCGCGCAAGGCTGTAATCGTATATAGAGCAATCGTATTGTCCAGAAAATATCCTGATACGCTACACACATTTAGAATACTGGATGTAGCTCTGGTCACACTAAGAACACAGTTGTTGTTTCTTCCAACGCGAACCCTCAATGATGCCCCATCAAAGTCTCTCTTTTTTATAGCGACATTGCTGTGCATTTTTTTGGTATGAATCATTGGCAAATTTAAAGTGGCGATCATGTGGGGTACCATCAAAGTGGTGCTTTACCTTTTTCTTCGAGATTTTTTTTTTTTTTTGTGGATAAAAGAGTGCATGAGCTATTTTATTTCACATCAAATAATTCTTCCCTAATGTACCATGTAATTTACTTCGGAGAACCGGGCACAAATAAACAAAATGGAAAATCTGACCAAAAAATCGACCAAAAAGTCATATTTAGAATATGACGTAACTGCGAAGTGTTCAAGGGTTGAATTTGTTTGGATTTTTTCACTTTCTAGCAGAGCGGACCCCAAGATATATTTTGGGGGCTTTTAGAATCAAGTAGTGAAAAAATATTTAGTGGGGAGGAGGCGTCTCTTCCCAGGCCTTGGCAGGCCTCAAACAGTCAAATACCCTAGGCCTGCAAGAGTTATATTACGATGCAAGTAATTCAGTTAAATTGGTCGGATTGCTTATTCCCAATACCGACAGATATATTCACGATCGCTAAAGACCAGAAATAAATTTTTGGAAGCCAGTGTTTCCATGCACCAGACAACATTATCCGTCTTTTATACTGTGTTCCTTGAGACATGTCGCTTTTGCGACTCAGTTGTACGTATTTCGGCTTTGATGTTTCAAACAGCTATTCGAGTCATTATAGTGAAACGGCAACGCGATTGAAACATGTCACAACCCTCAAATAGCTGTATTCTCACGTCTTTGAGACATGTTTTCATGGGAAAACAGGGTGGAACATGTAGCATTATGAAACATCTCACATGTTACCCATCTCAAAATGAAACGTTAAACATGTAACCACTTTTTGCAGTGTCCTGCCTGATTTGTATTTGTGAAAGATAACTGTTCTTTAATTCTAGACCTGGTGTAACCATCTAATATGCACTTCAGGGATGCAGCATAACCATGTTTAACGGAAACAGAGCATAAGAAATCTGAAGCCGAAATAGGTGCATGGGTGATTACGTTCTATTATTTTATTTTTCCCCGATCCTAACGCAATGAAATTTAACACATATTGAGTCTGTGTAAGGATCATTCAGATAAAACAATCCGATTCCGCTTATCTTCAATGTTGGTGTCACTATATCGTTATTATCATCGTGGAAGTAGTTTTTCTCTGGATTTTTTGTTGTAATTTCCCACCGGTATATTGTTACCCTGTCAGCTTTTGCTTGGTGTGTATATTTAAGGCCATGATAGCATGGCTTATTTGGAACCGGGTGTTGACGTCTACGGTGATGAGTAAGGTCGCATAATGCCTTCTTTCAGTGCTCTCTTGAGTAACATAAAATCAAACAAGGAATGGGGAAAGGGTGAATATGCTTTGATATCTTGTTCACACTTGGGTCTAGAGAGCTCAGGTTTTTACCACTTTGTGGCTGGATACTAGTTGAGCAAATCGAGGAATCAAACTTCCAATACTTCTGGAATGTCTGTTTTGAACTCTAGTGTATATTCTTTCTAGCATAGTCAGTATTACAGGGCTATTACATCGTCGCTCTGAAATATTTGTATCTAATACAGCCCAAGTCGGTGTTAGGGCGGCTTGTGGTAATGTCATTCAATATATCCACATTAACAGACACAATAAAAGCGTTGTTGGGATAAAAATCATCACATGGGTGACTTTTGGTTCTTGTGATGTTTTTAGAAATATGCAGTCAGTATATTTGTCTGTGGGGTAATATGACTTCTTGCCAGTACGCCGGCATCGTTTTTCATCACACTTTTAATACTGCGTTTAATTGTGGCATTTGTTTAATATGTTTCACACATGTTAAATTCTGCTCGGCTTAGGTTAAGGATTATCATCTAGCTGCTAGTGGTCAATTCTTATCCAAGAACGGCTTTACATAAAGTTACCACTTACATTTGTTAATCTAGCTAGTGGTCAATTACTAACCAAGAACGGGTCTATATCAATTTGCCGCTTGCATTTGTATTTGTTAACTCTATCAGTGTCACGTCGAAATTATGGACATCCAGAAAGACTTTTCTAGTTATATCAACGAGAGACCCAGACCTTCACAATCTACCATGATGACGTCGTCTTTCGTCATGATATATTAATCTTCACATTATGGGTTAGGTCTCACCAATGTTTCGATACTTCATCAGAGAAAACCAGTTAATTTGCTAGATGAAATGAATGAATGTTACATGAAATGAAAGGAATGAATTTAGGTGAAAAAGTATTGAGAGAAGAAGTATAGCAGATCCCATCAATTTTTATTCATTGTATCTACAAACTATTTTTAAACATGATGCATGAAGTGAGACAAAATGCATTGAAGCAACAGAAACCCGTACCCACCCAACCTGTCCATGGATAGTGTATAACACTATAGTCTATTTTGAGGATAATATTTTCTTTATTGTTATGGAACTGACGTTTCGATGGAGATACTACCAACTTTTAATGCAGGCGTCTAACCCCTCATTCACTATTCAACGCTAATGTGGATGGTGGATTATGAAAATATGTACCTCAGTTCATATATATTAATTCGATAAATATATCTCATTCGAAATGGATACTTGTCAGTTTCTTTGGTTCCATTCTTGAAGCTAGATATACATTATGGGAACATTCTATTACACAGTGATGGTTAATCGATATTGACAAACAAAAACAAACATTCGAATGACTTCCTTTTGTACAAAAGGTAATTGAAAAAAAATACGGAAAGGAAGAACTAATATATATGAATTTGTCAATAAAATAGTTATATCACAAGTGTCAGATCCGATATCAAGATTCAATAATCAGCTGCCGTCCATGAAGAAATTCTGCTTCAATAATCACAAGACCTATTTCGTATGACAGTTAGCCCCAATTCCAATGTGTATGAAATGAATACAAGAAAAACACAACGATGTCAGCAAGACATGATGATGTTCTCAACATAAACTCTTAATCACTGATCATTATTCTTTATCCAAATGAATTCCAAGTCGTGTCCAGAGTATCAGTCAGTATCAGTTTGAATTTGATGTTCATTTGAACACTATATGTTAAAACACATGATATCCAAACAACCGCCAATCTTAATAAATTAATATCCTATCAATGCTCCCCAATCGTACATGTCGCTATATAGAATCTTAAGTATTTCAATTGGATTTGGTGTTCTGAGCGCTCATAGCATGAATATTCAGTAGCATTATGACATCAAGGTCGCATCTGGACTAATCCACTTGCAGTCGAGGAGGGGAAATAGGGTTTCCGCGTCCGTTCACCCTAATGTCTACACCAAAGAGCAGTCCATATATCTACCGCGTATTATGGTGTCACAATGTCAGGACCGCCAGCGCGGCGTCTAAGTCGACTGGGTCAACCCAAAATGCTCTATCATCAATGTTCCCTTCAAAGCACTATGAAGCGTTGTCGGAATTGGTTGACACTCGAGTTACTGCAAGCCTGTTAGATCCTTCAAGCGACATATCAAAATGGGGAGCAGATAGGATTTAATTTTAATTGGACTGAACAGCCTCACTCGTTATAACCAGAATCAAAACTTAGCTAAAATCCAGTAGCATTGTACGGCTGTGTTATCTTGCCGCCAGGTATTTGTGGATCTCTCTTCTGTCTATTTTTGCAAATATCAGGTCAGTCTCGGCAAACTGAGATGTATATATATACATATATGTGATTAATTGGAGCGATATGCAAGAGGTGAGTCAAATTGACGTCTGGCGACTAAAAAGCAACCGCTATTCGCGGCACCTCACATCCAGACCTCAGACCGGAGAATACGGTGGACTCTCAGACGTAGCCTTAGTAGCTCAGCCGCGCTGTTATTGCTGGTGTTCATGTGAAGACTATGAAGTATCCACACGACCCCTAGCATCGGCTTAAGGGGAATTAGATACGCTAGCTCGGGTGCTGTGATGACAGATCAGCTCAAATAAATAACTCGTCTGATGATAATGAATGAGCATCTTGGAGGTCTGATGGAGTAAACGTCTGAACATGGGGTAAACCTTTTAAATGCAAGAATACCCTGGAAAATTAATCTGTAATGCCAGACGTCGTACGGCTTAAATTTCCCAACTAAACAATAAACCTAGACATATTTGTCGAATGACATGTACAGAGGGCGGACTCGAAGACTAGCAGTCCACCAGCAGAAACCTACCATATACAGGTAATAAATTGGTGCGATATGCCGAAAGGTGGGGAAATTCAGATAAAACAATCCGATTCCGCTTATCTTCAATGTTGGTGTCACTATACCGTTATTATCATCGTGGAAGTATTTTTTCTCTGGATTTTTTGTTGTAATTTACCACCGGTATATTGTTACCCTGTCAGCTTTTGCTTGGTGTGTATATTTAAGGCCATGATAGCATGGCTTATTTGGAACCGGGTGTTGACGTCTACGGTGATGAGTAAGGTCGCATAATGCCTTCTTTCAGTGCTCTCTTGAGTAACATAAAATCAAACAAGGAATGGGGAAAGGGTGAATATGCTTTGATATCTTCTTCACACTTGGGTCTAGAGAGCTCAGATTTTTACCACTTTGTGGCTGGATACTAGTTGAGCAAATCGAGGAATCAAACTTCCAATACTTCTGGAATGTCTGTTTTGAACTCTAGTGTATATTCTTTCTAGCATAGTCAGTATTACAGGGATATTACATCGTCGCTCTGAAATATTTGTATCTAATACAGCCCAAGTCGGTGTTAGGGGGGCTTGTGGTAATGTCATTCAATATATCCACATTAACAGACACAATAAAAGCGTGGTTGGGATAAAAATCATCACATGGGTGACTTTTGGTTCTTGTGATGTTTTTAGAAATATGCAGTCAGTATATTTGTCTGTGGGGTAATATGACTTCTTGCCAGTACGCCGGCATCGTTTTTCATCACACTTTTAATATTGCGTTTAATTGTGGTATTTGTTTAATATGTTTCACACATGTTAAATTCTGCTCGGCTTAGGTTAAGGATTATCATCTAGCTGCTAGTGGTCAATTCTTATCCAAGAACAGCTTTACATAAAGTTACCACTTACATTTGTTAATCTAGCTAGTGGTCAATTACTAACCAAGAACGGGTCTATATCAATTTGCCGCTTGCATTTGTATTTGTTAACTCTATCAGTGTCACGTCGAAATTATGGACATCCAGAAAGACTTTTCTAGTTATATCAACGAGAGACCCAGACCTTCACAATCTACCATGATGACGTCGTCTTTCGTCATGATATATTAATCTTCACATTATGGGTTAGGTCTCACCAATGTTTCGATACTTCATCAGAGAAAACCAGTTAATTTGCTAGATGAAATGAATGAATGTTACATGAAATGAAAGGAATGAATTTAGGTGAAAAAGTATTGAGAGAAGAAGTATAGCAGATCCCATCAATTTGTATTCATTGTATCTACAAACTATTTTTAAACATGATGCATGAAGTGAGACAAAATGCATTGAAGCAACAGAAACCCGTGCCCACCCAACCTGTCCATGGATAGTGTATAACACTATAGTCTATTTTGAGGATAATATTTTCTTTATTGTTATGGAACTGACGTTTCGATGGAGATACTACCAATGCAGGCGTCTAACCCCTCATTCACTATTCAACGCTAATGTGGATGGTGGATTATGAAAATATGTACCTCAGTTCATATATATTAATTCGATAAATATATCTCATTCGAAATGGATACTTGTCAGTTTCTTTGGTTCCATTCTTGAAGCTAGATATACATTATGGGAACATTCTATTACACAGTGATGGTTAATCGATATTGACAAACAAAAACAAACATTCGAATGACTTCCTTTTGTACAAAAGGTAATTGAAAAAAAATACGGAAAGGAAGAACTAATATATATGAATTTGTCAATAAAATAGTTATATCACAAGTGTCAGATCCGATATCAAGATTCAATAATCAGCTGCCGTCCATGAAGAAATTCTGCTTCAATAATCACAAGACCTATTTCGTATGACAGTTAGCCCCAATTCCAATGTGTATGAAATGAATACAAGAAAAACACAACGATGTCAGCAAGACATGATGATGTTCTCAACATAAACTCTTAATCACTGATCATTATTCTTTATCCAAATGAATTCCAAGTCGTGTCCAGAGTATCAGTCAGTATCAGTTTGAATTTGATGTTCATTTGAACACTATATGTTAAAACACATGATATCCAAACAACCGCCAATCTTAATAAATTAATATCCTATCAATGCTCCCCAATCGTACATGTCGCTATATAGAATCTTAAGTATTTCAATTGGATTTGGTGTTCTGAGCGCTCATAGCATGAATATTCAGTAGCATTATGACATCAAGGTCGCATCTGGACTAATCCACTTGCAGTCGAGGAGGGGAAATAGGGTTTCCGCGTCCGTTCACCCTAATGTCTACACCAAAGAGCAGTCCATATATCTACCGCGTATTATGGTGTCACAATGTCAGGACCGCCAGCGCGGCGTCTAAGTCGACTGGGTCAACCCAAAATGCTCTATCATCAATGTTCCCTTCAAAGCACTATGAAGCGTTGTCGGAATTGGTTGACACTCGAGTTACTGCAAGCCTGTTAGATCCTTCAAGCGACATATCAAAATGGGGAGCAGATAGGATTTAATTTTAATTGGACTGAACAGCCTCACTCGTTATAACCAGAATCAAAACTTAGCTAAAATCCAGTAGCATTGTACGGCTGTGTTATCTTGCCGCCAGGTATTTGTGGATCTCTCTTCTGTCTATTTTTGCAAATATCAGGTCAGTCTCGGCAAACTGAGATGTATATATATACATATATGTGATTAATTGGAGCGATATGCAAGAGGTGAGTCAAATTGACGTCTGGCGACTAAAAAGCAACCGCTATTCGCGGCACCTCACATCCAGACCTCAGACCGGAGAATACGGTGGACTCTCAGACGTAGCCTTAGTAGCTCAACCGCGCTGTTATTGCTGGTGTTCATGTGAAGACTATGAAGTATCCACACGACCCCTAGCATCGGCTTAAGGGGAATTAGATACGCTAGCTCGGGTGCTGTGATGACAGATCAGCTCAAATAAATAACTCGTCTGATGATAATGAATGAGCATCTTGGAGGTCTGATGGAGTAAACGTCTGAACATGGGGTAAACCTTTTAAATGCAAGAATACCCTGGAAAATTAACCTGTAATGCCAGACGTCGTACGGCTTAAATTTCCCAACTAAACAATAAACCTAGACATATTTGTCGAATGACATGTACAGAGGGCGGACTCGAAGACTAGCAGTCCACCAGCAGAAACCTACCATATACAGGTAATAAATTGGTGCGATATGCCGAAAGGTGGGGAAATTCAGATAAAACAATCCGATTCCGCTTATCTTCAATGTTGGTGTCACTATACCGTTATTATCATCGTGGAAGTATTTTTTCTCTGGATTTTTTGTTGTAATTTACCACCGGTATATTGTTACCCTGTCAGCTTTTGCTTGGTGTGTATATTTAAGGCCATGATAGCATGGCTTATTTGGAACCGGGTGTTGACGTCTACGGTGATGAGTAAGGTCGCATAATGCCTTCTTTCAGTGCTCTCTTGAGTAACATAAAATCAAACAAGGAATGGGGAAAGGGTGAATATGCTTTGATATCTTCTTCACACTTGGGTCTAGAGAGCTCAGGTTTTTACCACTTTGTGGCTGGATACTAGTTGAGCAAATCGAGGAATCAAACTTCCAATACTTCTGGAATGTCTGTTTTGAACTCTAGTGTATATTCTTTCTAGCATAGTCAGTATTACAGGGATATTACATCGTCGCTCTGAAATATTTGTATCTAATACAGCCCAAGTCGGTGTTAGGGGGGCTTGTGGTAATGTCATTCAATATATCCACATTAACAGACACAATAAAAGCGTGGTTGGGATAAAAATCATCACATGGGTGACTTTTGGTTCTTGTGATGTTTTTAGAAATATGCAGTCAGTATATTTGTCTGTGGGGTAATATGACTTCTTGCCAGTACGCCGGCATCGTTTTTCATCACACTTTTAATATTGCGTTTAATTGTGGTATTTGTTTAATATGTTTCACACATGTTAAATTCTGCTCGGCTTAGGTTAAGGATTATCATCTAGCTGCTAGTGGTCAATTCTTATCCGAGAACAGCTTTACATAAAGTTACCACTTACATTTGTTAATCTAGCTAGTGGTCAATTACTAACCAAGAACGGGTCTATATCAATTTGCCGCTTGCATTTGTATTTGTTAACTCTATCAGTGTCACGTCGAAATTATGGACATCCAGAAAGACTTTTCTAGTTATATCAACGAGAGACCCAGACCTTCACAATCTACCATGATGACGTCGTCTTTCGTCATGATATATTAATCTTCACATTATGGGTTAGGTCTCACCAATGTTTCGATACTTCATCAGAGAAAACCAGTTAATTTGCTAGATGAAATGAATGAATGTTACATGAAATGAAAGGAATGAATTTAGGTGAAAAAGTATTGAGAGAAGAAGTATAGCAGATCCCATCAATTTGTATTCATTGTATCTACAAACTATTTTTAAACATGATGCATGAAGTGAGACAAAATGCATTGAAGCAACAGAAACCCGTGCCCACCCAACCTGTCCATGGATAGTGTATAACACTATAGTCTATTTTGAGGATAATATTTTCTTTATTGTTATGGAACTGACGTTTCGATGGAGATACTACCAATGCAGGCGTCTAACCCCTCATTCACTATTCAACGCTAATGTGATGTGGATGGTGGATTATGAAAATATGTACCTCAGTTCATATATATTAATTCGATAAATATATCTCATTCGAAATGGATACTTGTCAGTTTCTTTGGTTCCATTCTTGAAGCTAGATATACATTATGGGAACATTCTATTACACAGTGATGGTTAATCGATATTGACAAACAAAAACAAACATTCGAATGACTTCCTTTTGTACAAAAGGTAATTGAAAAAAAATACGGAAAGGAAGAACTAATATATATGAATTTGTCAATAAAATAGTTATATCACAAGTGTCAGATCCGATATCAAGATTCAATAATCAGCTGCCGTCCATGAAGAAATTCTGCTTCAATAATCACAAGACCTATTTCGTATGACAGTTAGCCCCAATTCCAATGTGTATGAAATGAATACAAGAAAAACACAACGATGTCAGCAAGACATGATGATGTTCTCAACATAAACTCTTAATCACTGATCATTATTCTTTATCCAAATGAATTCCAAGTCGTGTCCAGAGTATCAGTCAGTATCAGTTTGAATTTGATGTTCATTTGAACACTATATGTTAAAACACATGATATCCAAACAACCGCCAATCTTAATAAATTAATATCCTATCAATGCTCCCCAATCGTACATGTCGCTATATAGAATCTTAAGTATTTCAATTGGATTTGGTGTTCTGAGCGCTCATAGCATGAATATTCAGTAGCATTATGACATCAAGGTCGCATCTGGACTAATCCACTTGCAGTCGAGGAGGGGAAATAGGGTTTCCGCGTCCGTTCACCCTAATGTCTACACCAAAGAGCAGTCCATATATCTACCGCGTATTATGGTGTCACAATGTCAGGACCGCCAGCGCGGCGTCTAAGTCGACTGGGTCAACCAAAAATGCTCTATCATCAATGTTCCCTTCAAAGCACTATGAAGCGTTGTCGGAATTGGTTGACACTCGAGTTACTGCAAGCCTGTTAGATCCTTCAAGCGACATATCAAAATGGGGAGCAGATAGGATTTAATTTTAATTGGACTGAACAGCCTCACTCGTTATAACCAGAATCAAAACTTAGCTAAAATCCAGTAGCATTGTACGGCTGTGTTATCTTGCCGCCAGGTATTTGTGGATCTCTCTTCTGTCTATTTTTGCAAATATCAGGTCAGTCTCGGCAAACTGAGATGTATATATATACATATATGTGATTAATTGGAGCGATATGCAAGAGGTGAGTCAAATTGACGTCTGGCGACTAAAAAGCAACCGCTATTCGCGGCACCTCACATCCAGACCTCAGACCGGAGAATACGGTGGACTCTCAGACGTAGCCTTAGTAGCTCAACCGCGCTGTTATTGCTGGTGTTCATGTGAAGACTATGAAGTATCCACACGACCCCTAGCATCGGCTTAAGGGGAATTAGATACGCTAGCTCGGGTGCTGTGATGACAGATCAGCTCAAATAAATAACTCGTCTGATGATAATGAATGAGCATCTTGGAGGTCTGATGGAGTAAACGTCTGAACATGGGGTAAACCTTTTAAATGCAAGAATACCCTGGAAAATTAATCTGTAATGCCAGACGTCGTACGGCTTAAATTTCCCAACTAAACAATAAACCTAGACATATTTGTCGAATGACATGTACAGAGGGCGGACTCGAAGACTAGCAGTCCACCAGCAGAAACCTACCATATACAGGTAATAAATTGGTGCGATATGCCGAAAGGTGGGGAAATTCAGATAAAACAATCCGATTCCGCTTATCTTCAATGTTGGTGTCACTATACCGTTATTATCATCGTGGAAGTATTTTTTCTCTGGATTTTTTGTTGTAATTTACCACCGGTATATTGTTACCCTGTCAGCTTTTGCTTGGTGTGTATATTTAAGGCCATGATAGCATGGCTTATTTGGAACCGGGTGTTGACGTCTACGGTGATGAGTAAGGTCGCATAATGCCTTCTTTCAGTGCTCTCTTGAGTAACATAAAATCAAACAAGGAATGGGGAAAGGGTGAATATGCTTTGATATCTTCTTCACACTTGGGTCTAGAGAGCTCAGGTTTTTACCACTTTGTGGCTGGATACTAGTTGAGCAAATCGAGGAATCAAACTTCCAATACTTCTGGAATGTCTGTTTTGAACTCTAGTGTATATTCTTTCTAGCATAGTCAGTATTACAGGGATATTACATCGTCGCTCTGAAATATTTGTATCTAATACAGCCCAAGTCGGTGTTAGGGGGGCTTGTGGTAATGTCATTCAATATATCCACATTAACAGACACAATAAAAGCGTGGTTGGGATAAAAATCATCACATGGGTGACTTTTGGTTCTTGTGATGTTTTTAGAAATATGCAGTCAGTATATTTGTCTGTGGGGTAATATGACTTCTTGCCAGTACGCCGGCATCGTTTTTCATCACACTTTTAATATTGCGTTTAATTGTGGTATTTGTTTAATATGTTTCACACATGTTAAATTCTGCTCGGCTTAGGTTAAGGATTATCATCTAGCTGCTAGTGGTCAATTCTTATCCAAGAACAGCTTTACATAAAGTTACCACTTACATTTGTTAATCTAGCTAGTGGTCAATTACTAACCAAGAACGGGTCTATATCAATTTGCCGCTTGCATTTGTATTTGTTAACTCTATCAGTGTCACGTCGAAATTATGGACATCCAGAAAGACTTTTCTAGTTATATCAACGAGAGACCCAGACCTTCACAATCTACCATGATGACGTCGTCTTTCGTCATGATATATTAATCTTCACATTATGGGTTAGGTCTCACCAATGTTTCGATACTTCATCAGAGAAAACCAGTTAATTTGCTAGATGAAATGAATGAATGTTACATGAAATGAAAGGAATGAATTTAGGTGAAAAAGTATTGAGAGAAGAAGTATAGCAGATCCCATCAATTTGTATTCATTGTATCTACAAACTATTTTTAAACATGATGCATGAAGTGAGACAAAATGCATTGAAGCAACAGAAACCCGTGCCCACCCAACCTGTCCATGGATAGTGTATAACACTATAGTCTATTTTGAGGATAATATTTTCTTTATTGTTATGGAACTGACGTTTCGATGGAGATACTACCAATGCAGGCGTCTAACCCCTCATTCACTATTCAACGCTAATGTGATGTGGATGGTGGATTATGAAAATATGTACCTCAGTTCATATATATTAATTCGATAAATATATCTCATTCGAAATGGATACTTGTCAGTTTCTTTGGTTCCATTCTTGAAGCTAGATATACATTATGGGAACATTCTATTACACAGTGATGGTTAATCGATATTGACAAACAAAAACAAACATTCGAATGACTTCCTTTTGTACAAAAGGTAATTGAAAAAAAATACGGAAAGGAAGAACTAATATATATGAATTTGTCAATAAAATAGTTATATCACAAGTGTCAGATCCGATATCAAGATTCAATAATCAGCTGCCGTCCATGAAGAAATTCTGCTTCAATAATCACAAGACCTATTTCGTATGACAGTTAGCCCCAATTCCAATGTGTATGAAATGAATACAAGAAAAACACAACGATGTCAGCAAGACATGATGATGTTCTCAACATAAACTCTTAATCACTGATCATTATTCTTTATCCAAATGAATTCCAAGTCGTGTCCAGAGTATCAGTCAGAATCAGTTTGAATTTGATGTTCATTTGAACACTATATGTTAAAACACATGATATCCAAACAACCGCCAATCTTAATAAATTAATATCCTATCAATGCTCCCCAATCGTACATGTCGCTATATAGAATCTTAAGTATTTCAATTGGATTTGGTGTTCTGAGCGCTCATAGCATGAATATTCAGTAGCATTATGACATCAAGGTCGCATCTGGACTAATCCACTTGCAGTCGAGGAGGGGAAATAGGGTTTCCGCGTCCGTTCACCCTAATGTCTACACCAAAGAGCAGTCCATATATCTACCGCGTATTATGGTGTCACAATGTCAGGACCGCCAGCGCGGCGTCTAAGTCGACTGGGTCAACCAAAAATGCTCTATCATCAATGTTCCCTTCAAAGCACTATGAAGCGTTGTCGGAATTGGTTGACACTCGAGTTACTGCAAGCCTGTTAGATCCTTCAAGCGACATATCAAAATGGGGAGCAGATAGGATTTAATTTTAATTGGACTGAACAGCCTCACTCGTTATAACCAGAATCAAAACTTAGCTAAAATCCAGTAGCATTGTACGGCTGTGTTATCTTGCCGCCAGGTATTTGTGGATCTCTCTTCTGTCTATTTTTGCAAATATCAGGTCAGTCTCGGCAAACTGAGATGTATATATATACATATATGTGATTAATTGGAGCGATATGCAAGAGGTGAGTCAAATTGACGTCTGGCGACTAAAAAGCAACCGCTATTCGCGGCACCTCACATCCAGACCTCAGACCGGAGAATACGGTGGACTCTCAGACGTAGCCTTAGTAGCTCAGCCGCGCTGTTATTGCTGGTGTTCATGTGAAGACTATGAAGTATCCACACGACCCCTAGCATCGGCTTAAGGGGAATTAGATACGCTAGCTCGGGTGCTGTGATGACAGATCAGCTCAAATAAATAACTCGTCTGATGATAATGAATGAGCATCTTGGAGGTCTGATGGAGTAAACGTCTGAACATGGGGTAAACCTTTTAAATGCAAGAATACCCTGGAAAATTAATCTGTAATGCCAGACGTCGTACGGCTTAAATTTCCCAACTAAACAATAAACCTAGACATATTTGTCGAATGACATGTACAGAGGGCGGACTCGAAGACTAGCAGTCCACCAGCAGAAACCTACCATATACAGGTAATAAATTGGTGCGATATGCCGAAAGGTGGGGAAATTCAGATAAAACAATCCGATTCCGCTTATCTTCAATGTTGGTGTCACTATACCGTTATTATCATCGTGGAAGTATTTTTTCTCTGGATTTTTTGTTGTAATTTACCACCGGTATATTGTTACCCTGTCAGCTTTTGCTTGGTGTGTATATTTAAGGCCATGATAGCATGGCTTATTTGGAACCGGGTGTTGACGTCTACGGTGATGAGTAAGGTCGCATAATGCCTTCTTTCAGTGCTCTCTTGAGTAACATAAAATCAAACAAGGAATGGGGAAAGGGTGAATATGCTTTGATATCTTCTTCACACTTGGGTCTAGAGAGCTCAGGTTTTTACCACTTTGTGGCTGGATACTAGTTGAGCAAATCGAGGAATCAAACTTCCAATACTTCTGGAATGTCTGTTTTGAACTCTAGTGTATATTCTTTCTAGCATAGTCAGTATTACAGGGATATTACATCGTCGCTCTGAAATATTTGTATCTAATACAGCCCAAGTCGGTGTTAGGGGGGCTTGTGGTAATGTCATTCAATATATCCACATTAACAGACACAATAAAAGCGTGGTTGGGATAAAAATCATCACATGGGTGACTTTTGGTTCTTGTGATGTTTTTAGAAATATGCAGTCAGTATATTTGTCTGTGGGGTAATATGACTTCTTGCCAGTACGCCGGCATCGTTTTTCATCACACTTTTAATATTGCGTTTAATTGTGGTATTTGTTTAATATGTTTCACACATGTTAAATTCTGCTCGGCTTAGGTTAAGGATTATCATCTAGCTGCTAGTGGTCAATTCTTATCCAAGAACCGCTTTACATAAAGTTACCACTTACATTTGTTAATCTAGCTAGTGGTCAATTACTAACCAAGAACGGGTCTATATCAATTTGCCGCTTGCATTTGTATTTGTTAACTCTATCAGTGTCACGTCGAAATTATGGACATCCAGAAAGACTTTTCTAGTTATATCAACGAGAGACCCAGACCTTCACAATCTACCATGATGACGTCGTCTTTCGTCATGATATATTAATCTTCACATTATGGGTTAGGTCTCACCAATGTTTCGATACTTCATCAGAGAAAACCAGTTAATTTGCTAGATGAAATGAATGAATGTTACATGAAATGAAAGGAATGAATTTAGGTGAAAAAGTATTGAGAGAAGAAGTATAGCAGATCCCATCAATTTGTATTCATTGTATCTACAAACTATTTTTAAACATGATGCATGAAGTGAGACAAAATGCATTGAAGCAACAGAAACCCGTGCCCACCCAACCTGTCCATGGATAGTGTATAACACTATAGTCTATTTTGAGGATAATATTTTCTTTATTGTTATGGAACTGACGTTTCGATGGAGATACTACCAATGCAGGCGTCTAACCCCTCATTCACTATTCAACGCTAATGTGGATGGTGGATTATGAAAATATGTACCTCAGTTCATATATATTAATTCGATAAATATATCTCATTCGAAATGGATACTTGTCAGTTTCTTTGGTTCCATTCTTGAAGCTAGATATACATTATGGGAACATTCTATTACACAGTGATGGTTAATCGATATTGACAAACAAAAACAAACATTCGAATGACTTCCTTTTGTACAAAAGGTAATTGAAAAAAAATACGGAAAGGAAGAACTAATATATATGAATTTGTCAATAAAATAGTTATATCACAAGTGTCAGATCCGATATCAAGATTCAATAATCAGCTGCCGTCCATGAAGAAATTCTGCTTCAATAATCACAAGACCTATTTCGTATGACAGTTAGCCCCAATTCCAATGTGTATGAAATGAATACAAGAAAAACACAACGATGTCAGCAAGACATGATGATGTTCTCAACATAAACTCTTAATCACTGATCATTATTCTTTATCCAAATGAATTCCAAGTCGTGTCCAGAGTATCAGTCAGAATCAGTTTGAATTTGATGTTCATTTGAACACTATATGTTAAAACACATGATATCCAAACAACCGCCAATCTTAATAAATTAATATCCTATCAATGCTCCCCAATCGTACATGTCGCTATATAGAATCTTAAGTATTTCAATTGGATTTGGTGTTCTGAGCGCTCATAGCATGAATATTCAGTAGCATTATGACATCAAGGTCGCATCTGGACTAATCCACTTGCAGTCGAGGAGGGGAAATAGGGATTCCGCGTCCGTTCACCCTAATGTCTACACCAAAGAGCAGTCCATATATCTACCGCGTATTATGGTGTCACAATGTCAGGACCGCCAGCGCGGCGTCTAAGTCCACTGGGTCAACCAAAAATGCTCTATCATCAATGTTCCCTTCAAAGCACTATGAAGCGTTGTCGGAATTGGTTAACACTCGAGTTACTGCAAGCCTGTTAGATCCTTCAAGCGACATATCAAAATGGGGAGCAGATAGGATTTAATTTTAATTGGACTGAACAGCCTCACTCGTTATAACCAGAATCAAAACTTAGCTAAAATCCAGTAGCATTGTACGGCTGTGTTATCTTGCCGCCAGGTATTTGTGAATCTCTCTTCTGTCTATTTTTGCAAATATCAGGTCAGTCTCGGCAAACTGAGATATATATATATACATATATGTGATTAATTGGAGCGATATGCAAGAGGTGAGTCAAATTGACGTTTGGCGACTAAAAAGCAACCGCTATTCGCGGCACCTCACATCCAGACCTCAGACCGGAGAATACGGTGGACTCTCAGACGTAGCCTTAGTAGCTCAACCGCGCTGTTATTGCTGGTGTTCATGTGAAGACTATGAAGTATCCACACGACCCCTAGCATCGGCTAGCTCGGGTGCTGTGATGACAGATCAGCTCAAATAAATAACTCGTCTGATGATAATGAATGAGCATCTTGGAGGTCTGATGGAGTAAACGTCTGAACATGGGGTAAACCTTTTAAATGCAAGAATACCCTGGAAAATTAACCTGTAATGCCAGACGTCGTACGGCTTAAATTTCCCAACTAAACAATAAACCTAGACATATTTGTCGAATGACATGTACAGAGGGCGGACTCGAAGACTAGCAGTCCACCAGCAGAAACCTACCATATACAGATAATAAATTGGTGCGATATGCCGAAAGGTGGGGAAAATTGACAACGTCTGGCAACTAAAGAGCAACCATAGGACTCTACAGGAAAGCTTCCCTCGGAGCCTCACATTCAGATCCGAGAATGCGGTGGATTCTCGAACGCAGCGAAAGTATCTCGGCCGCGCTTTTATTGCAGGTGTTCATGTGGAGACCATGAAGTATCCTCACGGCACCTATACCATCTTAGTTTACCGAGATATCAGACCATCCCAACACGGTCGCAATTTCGATTCGACCCATACTTCATTGCAAACAAGACTGAGCAAACTGGCACTCGCCAGCAATAAAGTCGTTTCTTGTTAATTACAATTAATATTTCCTCACAACCCCTTGCTGTGATTATTTCAGGCCAGATTATTAGTTTGTCACCCACAAAATCATATTAATTTACTTCTGTACGACACTTGGTTCAAATGAAACCTTTTGAAATACTCTCCAGATATAAGCGTAACAATTTATAGAAATAAAGAAAGAAAAAAAAACAGAACAAGGCGCGATAATCAGACACAAATAAAGGAAAAATACAATTTCCTGACTTATGACGTCATAGTGACGCATCTAAAGCAGTTACCGGAAGCTTGATTACTCTATCTTTCAGATCAATATCCAAAAGCAATGCGTGGAGCATTTCAGTATGAAGAATCGCGAACTAAAGAAAATATGGGACGGTAATCACCCCTACCACCATTCGGTTGTAATGGTGTCATGATCGGAGAACATCCATATGAATCCATGCTGAGGTCAAACGGGACTTAGTAGAAAGACGTGTCTGGTCTAGAATTAAACGGGAGACATATATCTTTCAAGATTATATGTCAAATATCATAGGAATTACTATGAAAGAAACAGAGAAAATCGAAGAAAATATTTCCCAAAAATCATGAGAGAGAGGCTCCTCGAGCTTATGACGTCACTATGACGTGGAGGTAAATTTTTGTTAGTTTCAGATAGCGAAGCGCAGGGATAATAAAAATATGAGAGTTGAATTACCCCATCCCGGTTTAAAAAAATTCAAAATCAATCGGCATCAATCAATTGCATGTAGCAAACTTAGGCACCACCGTAGATCTATCAGGTATATAATTGACCGGGAGATGTTAATCTTCCAGAAAAAGAAGTCAAACAAAAACTACGCGGGGGTGCAACGGGATGACATGTTCTCGCGAGTGACGACAGGCTAAATGCAGAAATAACGGTAAGATGGAAGTGAATATTGCTGGAATTGATTGGACGAATGCAATGAATTTCACCGTAACCGAATCGCTGTTTGAAAGATATATTAATAATTTGAAGCACTTGCTATTGAAAATGGGCTCTGTATAAGCAGACTTTCTTCGTCTTATGTCTTAGTTACTGCTGTCAAGATTCAAATAAAGTATATTATCCTCCGAAACATTGCAGGTTTTTCGTTATGTAAGATTTGGAAATGTCCGTGACGGAATATCGGTGAAAGTCCTCCGTTTTAACTAGTGATAATGCATAAGCGAAGTCACTACGAATAAAATTAACAAACGCACATTGACAGTCTCAATATTTCGACAAAGTTATATTTGTCATCATCAGGAGAAATGTGGTATTTTCATACATAGCTACAGAATATATACAGTTGCTGAGAAGATACATGCTGATCGGTTACAGTGGAAGGGTAATTGGCTGGACAGATAATACACTGGTAGCTTTCAATGGAATTATTTTAGGAGGCCCTGACGGGTGTCAGAGCAAACAGTATTTTTAGATACAGGTAGGTGGTCAACAGACTTAAGGATGAAAAGAACAATGAATGATTGCTGACAAATAACACAGCCATTGAAAAACGGTCAACAGTTTGGAAAAGCAGTTTGGAAAAAGAAATAAGGCAGTAAAAGCACACATTTTGGGACTGATCATCTGGCCTTTTCTAAATAACTGAAGTTTTTTAGAGGCTCTAATCCCAGTATTTAACTCTGGACAGTTACGGCGAATGGCCAATGATTCCCCGAACAATAAATCATTCCAGTGATCTGCGGAATCTACAACCCTGGTGTTATTTACTCTGACACCCGTCAGGGCCTCCAAATATAAGCCTTTGAAAGCTACCAGTGTATTCTCTGTCTAGCCAATTACCCTTCCACTGTAACCGCTCAGCATGATATCTTGTCAGCAATTGTATGCATTCTGTAGCTATGTATGAAAATGCCACATTTCTCCTGATGATGACAAATATAACTTTGTCGAAATATTGAGACTGTCAATATGCGTTTGTTATCTTTATCCGGAGTGACTTTGTTTATGCATTATCCCAAGCTTATCAGTAGATCAACAAGGTTAACTAATGATGTTTCTCTAAATTTCCGATTTTATTATTCTTATATGCCATCTCTTACTAACATTGCAGTACCCATTGATAATAAGATTTTTTCCTCGTGGAAAAGGAGTGGTTAAGGTCATCAGGCGGTATAAATATAGTATGCGACAGAAAAATTCGTGATGAAATCACGAGTGCATATTTTAAATCTTCTCAGTAAAAGAGCTTTAGTAATTAAACATTTCCTCAAAAAAAAATCCTTGGATGAATGTATCACTCCTGTCAAATGCATATATTTGCTACAGATGTTTGTGAATGGTATGCCTTTCAGCAAGATGCTTGAATTTTCTTGAGAATTTCGCAAATAAGGATTACATATTGCTGGAAAAAAATCGCTTCAGAGGTATCTTCTGCGTTGTTGCCGTGTTCCCGGATTTTATAATAAACGGACAGAACAAACATCTCGCTAATATTAGACCTACGAGAAAGGTAGTTTGAATTTTCTGCGAAAAATAGGTAGGTTTTTTTGCGATGGGCGCTTTCATCTGCATTTCATGATAACGGTAATGTGAATATGAGGTGGCCAATATGGCGCCAATGTGCATTATATATGGAAGGTATAACGTAAACTGTTGCTTGTTTAAACAATGCAACTTAGCTATGGATTTCTCCACACAAATTTTCTACCTACCATCATCTGCAGTACAGTATCCCCACACGGCACTTTCCCCAGGAGACATTTCCCCCACCCTAATATTACGATATTGTGTGAAGAGATGTTCATATACACACCCACTTTCTCGGGGTGTTCTGACCCAATGTGTGAAGAGATGTTCATATACACACCACTTTCTCGGGGTGTTCTGACCCTATGTGTGAAGAGATGTTCATATACACACCCACTTTCTCGGGGTGTTCTGACCCTATGTGTGTGATATTCATAATCTAGTCTTATATATTTTGCCTGAAAAAAAGGCACGTTTGCATACATGTTCCTGAAATTCCTAGAACTCTCCAACGTACAAACTTTTAAAAAAAATCAAGATGGGGAAAAGATCCGACCGCGATTGTCAGCAGATCGAATTAATACAGCACGTAATATTAGGGTGGGGAAAATGTCGCATGGGAAAAATGTCGTGTGGGGATACTGCCGTGGGGGAAAATGTCGGTGGGAAAACTGTCGTCGGGGGATAATGTCATAGACTCCACTACAATAAGGTTCCACGGTCCACCATGTAAAATAAGGTCATAATATCAAGTTTTATTGCCAACACACCAACATGTGCAATAAGGCCAGTTTATTTGCCGCATTCTACCATGTATAATAAGGCCAACGTGCCCAGTTGTATTGCTCACATACCACCATGTATAAATAGGTCATAATATCCAATTTTATTTTCCACATACTACCACGTATAATAAGGTCACAGTGCCTAGTTTTATTTCCCACATACCCCCATCTATAATAAGGCAAGTGTCCAGCTGTATCACTCACATACAACCATGTATAATAAGGTCACAGCGCCTCGTTGTATTTCCTATATACCTCAATGTATAATAAGGTCATAGTGTCCAGCTGTATTGCTGACGAATCCAAGGCATTTCCCCCAGTGGACATTTCCCCCAGCGGACATTTTCCCCATGGACATTTCCCCCAGTGGGCATTTCCCCCAGCGGGCATTTCCCCCAGTGGACATTTCCCCCACCCTATATTTTTAGGCTATTTTGAACATAGTTTTTAAATAATTTGGCAAAACACAATTTTTTTAAATATTTTTTTATTTTCTATAAAAAGAATATAAGGATTTCCACATATGGTTTACGATAAACGAGTCAAATAGTGATAAGATATTTACATATGCACACTATATAGCAGTATTATAGTCTTATAGCACATTTAAAAACAATATAGCACAAATTTTTACAATAAGCTTTACGAGATCAAGTCCATTATATTTTATATAGCACATTTTCAAACAATATAATGGATCACAGTGATAACATATAATATTCATGTACATAGTATATATTTTAACATTTTAAGAAAAATTATATCACACAGTGGTAAAATAAAAGATGTATTTAAAAACAATATAACTTTGCTCTATTTTTTTACCTCAGTTTTCACTTTAGTTCAATTTTATTCTCATCAAATGGCTTCGTGACACCGACTTTATATACCATGTATACATCTTTTACATTGTTTTAAAATGTGCTATAAGACTGTATAATACTGATATACATGTATACTGTGTATATGTATAATATCTTATCACTATGTGACTCATTTATCGTAAAACATATGTGGAATCCTTTTATCCTTATATATAGAAAATAAAAAAAAATATAAAAAAATTGTGTCATTATCAAATTATTTAAAAACTATATTCAAAATAACCTAACAATATAGGGTGGGGGAAATGTCCACTGGGGGAAATGCCCACTGGGGGAAATGTCCATGGGGGAAATGTCCGCTGGGGGAAATGTCCGTACACCATTGCTGACATACCAGCATGTATAATAAGCTCACTGTGCCTAGTTTTATTTCCCACATACCTCAATGTATAATAAGGTCATAGTATCTGATTGCGCTGCCCACATACCATCATGTATAATATGGGCATAGTGTCCAGTTGTATTGCCCACATATCATCATATATAACAAGGTCATAATATGCAGTTGTATTGCCCACATACCACGATGTAAATAAGGTCATAGCGTGTATTTTTATTTCCCACTAACCAACTTGTGTATAGCAAGGCCATCGTGTTCAGTTTTATTGTCCGTATACCGCCTTGTTTTACAAAGTCATATAGTGTCCAGTTTTATTTTCCAACATAGCATCATGTATAGCAAGATCAGTGTCCAGTTTTATTTCCCACATTCCACCATGTATAAAAAGATCATAAAATGCCAGTTTCATTGCCCACACACCACCTTGTATAATACGGTCATAATGCCAGTTTTATTGCCCACACACCACCCTGCATAATACGGTCATAATGCCAGTTTTGTTGCCCACACACCACCCTGCATAATACGGTCATAATGCCAGTTTTATTGCCCACACACCACCCTGCATAATACGATCATAATACCAGGTTCACTTTGTCATGTATAGCAACATAATAGTGCCCGGTTTTATTGCTTGAATACCACCATGTATAGTACGGCCATATATATAGCTGAAATATTGCTGAGTGTCCTTAATTCTCTCTCTCCCTCTGTATTTCCCGCATACCAACATGTATAATAAGGTCATAATATACAGTTTTATTGCCCACTTACCACTATGTGTATTGTAAGGTCATCGTGTTTGGTTTTATTGCCCACAGACCTCATGTAAAATAAGGCCATAGTGTCCAGCTGTATTGCCCACATATCATCATGTATAATAAGGTCATAATGTTTAGTTTTGTTGCCCATATACCACCATGTATAATAAGGTCATAGTGTCCGGTTTTGTTCCCTACATACCATCATGTATAACAAGGTCACAGGGTCCAATTATATTGCCCGCATGCCAACATGCCAGCATATATCGAATTAACATTTCACCTAAACCTTATGGACATAATTCATTTTTTATTTTTAAGTCAGGCACCCTCCTCATCCCTATTTTAACAACATGAAATGCACTGTTTGAAATAATATGAGTTAATTCAAACATCGCACGGATAACTAAAAATCTCGTTTAAATCTGAAAATATTTTTCCATAGTACAAAGACAACTGCTTTCACCTGTTATTTCACCTGTCCTCTCGGCCAACACAAGCCAAGGGGCGACATATATACATGTAGTACTGACCCACTACCCAGTCTATGATCAGATTGACTGAACTAGTGTATGGGTCAAATTGAATGTGTTTTTGAGGAAGTACGATTTTTACAGGTCCTGTATACCGTGTATACATATCTCGCATTATTGCAGAAACTAGTTCTTCGACACTATCCTTCGAGCTTTTTCAGTCTAAATTTCTGAACGGTGGTAAATATGAATTATTGATGATTCAAATACGCTCGTAGTGTTCAGGATCTATGGTGTTACGCTTTGTAGGTGATGCCTAATCGTGCGTTACTCGGAGTTAAGAAACTTTAAAACAATGTAAAACAGGATATGTTTGTTGCTCGTACCAATCAGACGATGACTAAGATAAAGAGGATCCCATATAACTTGATCATGGGATGAAAATTCCCAGTCGAGGAAAGGAAAATACATCCCAACCAAACCGTCAGTAATCAGTATTTTAGTAAATATATCAACGGCATTCTGCGAGAAACGTGAATGGTCAGCCTACGTTGCACGTGCCCATCCCATATAAGTGTGTGGGGTGAATGACGTTATCCCACATAGGTTTTACAAAGCATTATATGGGAAATCATATACTCCAGAAAATGACTTGGATGTTAATTTAAAGAATGGTCACTGGTCAGTGTTACAGGTTTGATGATATGAACATCGTGATGTCTTTGCTGACATGGATGAAAACTGTCGGTTTGACTGCTTGTTATAATGATTAACAAAGGGTGGCACCTTAAGACTAGTTTAATATCATAATGATATATCATAATGCTGCTATACGTGATGGATTATAAGGTAATTCGATTATGAACGCTGACTGTGTGTAGGGACTCTGCTATTACTTGTTGGAAAGACAGCATGATGTATTGGCTGAATTGTATCTTCTATCGCTTGCATAGAGCTATATACAGACAGATAGAAAGTTGATCTCCACAGGGTAAAGTACATCCTCAAACTGAGATGACTGCTTTCCAGGACGGCCCTGCATCACACGTCTTTCTCACATGAAGATCTAAACTAAATTTAAAAAGGAGTAAATATTACAAACTCTAAGCTAAATTTTAAGAAATGGATCAAATATACACAAGGGAATATCGAAAAAATGTACACCATATTGATTAAAAAATTCATGTCCTACTGTAAAATAGTTTATGCATAACACTGATCTAATCCGATTCTTCAAAGCATATATTTTACGTTCAAAACTTGCGAGACTATAGCAGCTATATCACATGGTAAACTATTGGAACACAACGGCTTCTCTATGTGGGAAGGTTTTCGTTACAGTTTGACCAAACTACATCACAGTAGCCAAACACTGGTGTCATTGGGGAAGTAAACAATAGTTTTGAACAGACTTGCGAGACATATTGACGAACCTTACTGATATTGGAACACACTTTTTCAACGAACGTGGTCGTTTACTCCATCCGACGTCCACGATGTTCATCCATTAACATAACATGAGTTGTTTGAGCTGATCTGTCATCACAGCTCCCGAGCTAGCGTATCTAATTTCGCCGGTGCTATGGGTCGTGTGGATACGTCATAGTCTTCACATGAACAGCTGCAATGAAAGCGTGGCTGAGATACTAAGGTTACGTCCGAGAATTCACCGTATTCTCGGGTCTGAATATTAGGTGCCGAGGGATGCTTTCCTGTAGTGTCTTATGGTTGCTTTTTAGTCACCAGATGTTGTCAATTTTCCCCCACCTCTTGCATATCGCTCCAATTTATTACCTGTGTATGGCAGGATTCTGCTGGTGGAGTGTTAGTCCCCGAGGCCCGCCCGCTGTACATGTCATTCGACAATTATATGTAGGTTTATTGTTTTGATGGGAAATTTAAGCCGTACGACGTCGGGCATTACAGGTCAGTTTCTCTGGGTTTTCTCGCATTTACCAGGTTACCCCATGTTCAGACGTTTACTCCATCCGACGTCCACGGTGCTCATTCATTAACATCAGATGAGTTGTTTGAGCTGATCTGTCATCACAACTCCGGATCTAGCGTATCTAATTCCGCTTGAGCCAGTGCTAGTGGGTCGTGTGGATACTTCAGAGTCTCCACATGAACAGCTGCAATAAAAGCGCGGCTGAGATACTAAGGCTACGTCCGAGAATCCACCGTATTCTGAATGTTAGGTGCCGAGGGATGCTTTCCTGTAGTGTCATATGGTTGCTTTTTAGTCACCAGACGTCGTCAATTTTTTCCACCTCTTGCATATCGCTTCAATTTGTATGTTAAATAGGAATCGATATAAACTTGAAAACACCAACATTTACAATTTCATTTCCATGAGCATGTGTGTCAATTTTGGACTCTCTAACTAGTCTTAAGTATGTCCCATACAACATACATTTACTCATAGAAACATTTAAGGTTAGGAAATTATCCCCCAGTCAAACTGATACATTTTCCAGATCTTCTGATAAAGGTTGATTGATCTTTAAAACAGAATAATCAGAATAAAACTAAGCTGAATTATCAGTATATAAGACAATATTTGAATGTAAATACAGCTGTCTGTCGTACGATCTGCCACGATCAAAACTTATT